>OZ025293.1:332165811-332245431 GCA_964019185.1 Maratus speculifer | reverse complement strand
CTTTATATTCGAAAAACGACTTTTTTCCGCGATTTTTCTCTTATTTCTTCCAGCGACTTGTCCTGTTTTTGGGCCTGTTCAAATTCTTATCTCCCTACCTTGCTTCGAGGAAGCTCCATCTTCCAGAGGAGCGGGTAAAGAAATCGACCACTGCCTCCTCTACAGAGGCAGTGGTCACCTCTGAAGTCTTACAACGTTTATTACATTTAAACGTATACGTAGTTAATCCTTTTTTCCATATTATACCTTTCCAACTAGAGATCTGCACGGACCGGGCCTAGTCATTAACCTTTACGACTCATTAACCTTACATTTTTCCTGAAAGATCGGGCCGGGTCTAACCCATTTTTTCTGTACGAAGCCAGGACTGATTTCATTCTTCCTTGTCTTCATGGACTAAAATATTCAGTCCCGATTGAATCATCCCGTCTGAAAATCATTTTCTCGATGTGGCCAAATCTGTTCAAAAAGCACTAAAATTTGGCTTGGCCCAAAAATTTTTGCAAAAAAGGCATGTACTTTTGAATCGCTATTATTCTACAATTAAACATTAAAATTTATTATTTTTTCTAGGCTAATTAAAATAGAGTTAAACGCATGAAAAAAGAACCTGCCTATGACGGATTCTTTTAAACTGAAAAATGGAAATTTCTTTTAAATTGTACATCCAAGTAAAATGAATACAATAATATGCGAGTAAAAAAAATATACTATACATTTACATCTGCTAAGAAGGGAACTTGTCTATAACATGTAGTTTTTTCTTTCCAATGGGATTCCGTCTTAGAAGATTTTACTTTTACCATATACCATTTTTTTTTTAGATTTTTATGTCTCCATTACATGGAATATGGATTAATAATATTAATTACATGCAACAAACAGAGGTTCATTAAAAACATAAATATTTCAGCCTACGGCATTTCTGCATAAATAAAACTATGAACATGGAAAAAAAAAAGGACTAAGATAAGTTTTTTTTGTCAGAACTCTTCTGTAAAAGTAAAAATCAACGTTCTATAGAAATTCACTCGGGCCGGATTCAGGCCGAAATGTTAACTTTTTTCCAGGCCGGGTTCGTGTCGTGTCTTTAGCTATGATACTGAGCCGGGCCGCAATTTTAACTTTTATAACGGGCCGAGTCAAATTTCTTTTTATAGATCGTCTCGTCCAGATCTTTATATCCGACATCCTTAGAGGTTACAACATGTTTTAAACGCATTAAATTCGCGAGCAGGGCCATGCGAAACCGGGGGCCCCAAATTTATACTGCCACCCACGTTTGTTTCTTCTTTTTCTTAAAAAAAATCCCGTATATACATACTGGGATTTTTTTTTTTTTTTTTTTTTTTTTTTTTTTTTTTTGTGACAGAAACGCACGTTTTCAAATTAGCACATGGCTTCAATCTTAGAATAGAAAAAGGGTTGCAAATCATATGCTGTGCTTTTTTATACATTTTTTTCCACATCTGTTTTCCAGATCCTCTTTTCCAGAATAGAAGTGCAACTTTACCTTATTTTATTTAGTATTTCAAATTAAACCTTATAAAGCTCCAAAATAAACGCGAAATATGTATTCAAAAGAATTTATTTGAGTTTCTACACTTTTAAATTTTGTGACACATGTTACAAATTTCAGTGGAAGAGGGAGGGGGGCAAACTGAAACTTTGCCCGAGACTCAGTTTTCTCTTTGTATGCCGCGGTTCGCGAGCGCTAGTTTAAATATATAAATTCTAGGATTTGAAGAAGTGTCCACTAAAGTGGCGTCAACCTTTAGGGAAAATAATTGCTAAACAGTTTTAAAAACTGAAACAAACGCTTAATATCAGTCGGACTAAAAAGTTTAAAATGTGTTTTTGATGCTTAGTTACAGCTTCCATATGTGTTTCAGTGATTGTCATGCGTCTAGGGTATCAGATGACTGTTAATTTCTCAAATTGCTTTTGATCCGTTTATCCGGCGTTTTTATCCTTTTAAGCGGCGATTTTTCAAATTATTGAATTGTCATCGGTTCTCAATAAGTGTCAACTATGTACAGTTCAGATGATCAGATGTTCAGAATATAATGTTCGGCAAGATATAGTTTAAAATAATATGCATAAGTTAAGCAATCGCGGTAGTGGAGAATATTAAGGAAACAATATTTCTTATTTTCATTTTATCCTACAAGAGTATACATAAAAAAAAGAGAGAGAGAATGTGTGAGTATTATTATTTTGCTTTATAAAAATCGAAATACAATTCCAACACTTGATTTTGAAAAAAAAAAAAAAAAAAAAAAAAAATTAATTTGGCGATTGATTAGAAAAAAAAATAGTAATCCGAAAATCATTCGGCGGAAAAGGGGCATCTCTATAAGAAGCATAGCAACTCGCCTAAGCAAAAAAATTAGTCGTCATGTGGCGACTAACAATGTATCAAGAATTAGAATTGTAACTATTTAGCAGAAATGCTTCAACAGTTGTTCAAGCTTTCGTTATAATTCTATCGTACCAGTAGTTGAAAAAGTATGCGTATGTTAACTACCAGAAACTAATTTTAAAACTAGACAAAACAGATAGACTTGCATTTTGCTTTTATGAAACTTTGATCTCAGGTTTGTATAGACTTTTAACGTGAAAGCGGAAATAATATTTTGGAATTTTTATAAAAAATTGGTTTAACCCGAACACGACTAACATCTGAAATTCTTTTTCAGTCACATATGTGTCTGAATTTAAAACGCCAATATTTACAGTACATAAGCGTGGCCTGGATAAAAAATATGAAAAACATTCATTTACAACAAATCAGCATTCTGCTATCAGCGGCGCTTTTCATTCAAAAAAGCTATCAATATTTACTATTTCATAAAAGTTATTTTTGGAGGTCGTTTTGTTTTCACATTTACGGGTTATTCTGCTATTCAAAACTGTCAAGTTAACAAAAAAAAAGTTGAATACAGAAGAAATGTGGGTTGATGAGCTTTATACAATCTATACGCAAGATCAAACTAGTTCAGTAACACTAAACGTTCTTTACAAAATTCAATTAAGATTTACTTATAAAAAGTTCTGGTTCAATTTAATGTCCTGCATCGGGCCGAGTTACCCGCACCCGGGGTGGTTCGGGTCGGATTGACATTATATTTTTCCGTTGCGGTTCCCTTTTGGTTTTGACTCTTACGGATCGGATTCGGTCGACCAGCTTTCTCAAAAGAATGTGCAAAAACTTTTTGCTGGTTAAAAATATATATACAATAAGATCTTGTAATGGATGCTCTCTTAAAAAGGACCCACCTATTTAGCGAGTAGTTTTTTTCATTTTTAACATCCTTATATACGAGGGTAATTCGGAAAGTAATCTCCATTTATGAATTTAAAAAAAACTAATGAAAGGAAACATGTTTTATTACTTACGTATGAAAGACACGTTCTTCAGCTACTTCTCAACATAATTGCAGTATTAATTAAAACAATTATCATAACGGTAAATCAGCTTTGAAATTCCATCGTCACAGACTTCTGCCGCCGGGCTATTCAACTGCGATTATTTTAAAATTCAATTCGCACCACTCTCTCAATCCAAAGAATTTTAACATATTTTTCTATATAATTTTCTGATAAATGCACTACCAAAAATGTTTTAAAAAACAGTAGGTCAAGTAAAATATTACGAGAGCAATTCGGAATTTGTCAGTATGAATAAAAGAATATGTTAAAATTCTTTGGATTGAAAGAGTGGTGCGAGTTGAATTTAAAAATAATCGCAGTTGAATAGGCCGGCAGCAGGAGTCTGTGACGATGGAATTTCAAAGCTGATTTACCTTTATGATAATTGTTTTAATTAATATGGCAATTATGTTGAGAAGTAGTTGAAGAACGTGTCTTTCATACGTGAGTAATAAAACATGTTTCCTTTCATTAGATTTTTTTTAAATTCATAAACGGAGGTTACTTTCCGAATTACCCTCGTATTTATGTCTCTGAAAGTAGACATCACCAATTTGCACACACAGTGGCCAACAAAAAAACTGCATCACCTGTGAAAAAATGGAAAATTGTGTAAATATCATGTTTTACGTTTTTGTTTTATGAAAAGGTAATGGTGTGACATTAAAATAAAATTGTACGTAGTTAAAAATCTTTTCCTCGTTTGAAACAGATTTTGGTGCTCAATAGCTGCCATTGTAAGATGGGGAAATCTTGAACCAATATTTGGAGCTTTTGTTGAAGCATAGTTCCAATACTTGGAGTGAGGTTGAGATAGGAAGCTTCAAATGATGGTTGGTTCGAGATTTCACCATCTTATAGTGGCAGATACTGAGCACCAAAATTTGGTTCAAACTAGAGCAAAAATTACACACGAGGCTTATCGTAATTTCGCGTAGATAAGCCGCAGCTCAAGCAATTAATTTTCTACCCAGAAAATCAATTCAGTAATTTAAGATAAATATATACCGCGGTCAGGGTTGGCAAGTTTCTTCCGCAGTGGAAAAAACCGCGGAAAAAAACATGGAAAAAACCGGCCGGAAGAAATAGGTTTCTTCCAAGTGGAAGAAATAGAAGAAACTGTTTTTCTTTAAGAATTTACTATATATTTTCAATTTTGTAAAATATAATAAATATCTTCTTCCTATAAACTAAGATGAATTAATTTCACTAGACCAAAACAAATTTAATTAAGTGTATGTGTTAAATTAATAACTACATCAGTTTTTTTAGCCAAGATCGCACACAACACTTATCTAGAGATCTTCAACCATTGACTAAATGAAAAGAAATTTTATCCAAAATATACAAAATCAGTTAAATGTTATCCATTTCAATTTAACCATATAATTTTATTATTTTTTTTATTATTATTTAAATTTCTGAAACAAGTAGTAAATAGTAGTGATTCTTTACTAATGGTAGAATGAAACCCATTAAAATAAAAGCTGTTAATTTGCATCAATTTTATTAATATAAATAATGTATAATAATTATTATATTAAATAGAGATCAATCAAAAATACTATTTCATTTTCGGCCAAAAATCCGAGTTTTGCCAAAAACGTGGGCGAAAATTCGGCCAGTTTGAAACACTTGATCAAAAATCTTGTTTCTTCCTTCGTAAATTTTCAATATTAGTTTTTGATTTGAACTGCATCGGCTCAAATGGATGTATTGCAATGAGCTTCACTGTTTATAATTATCAGTCATGATTTATCAATCATCTCATAGAAAATTTTTACTTTAAACTGCATTAGATTTCAAATATTCTTTGAAAAAATTCTAAAATAACAAATGATCATTTACAAAAATCATTATAGAAGAAAAATCAAGATGTATATATCTAAAACTAAAATATTTTTTAATGAAATGAAATTCGTAGATTAGAAAATCTTTCTGTGTTATGGATGAATTAATTATTTATTATTCTATATAAAAATAAAGTTTTTGGATTATTAACAGTTTTACATAAATAATAAATACTATACATATAATTAATTTCAATTATGTATATTTATGTATGTATTAATTATTTTAAAACATGCAATTTAATTACTTAGATTTTTTTTTAATATTATCATTTTCGGCGAAAAAGTAGGAAGGTCACCTAAA
The DNA here is from genome assembly GCA_964019185.1 of Maratus speculifer. Lineage (NCBI taxonomy): Eukaryota > Metazoa > Arthropoda > Arachnida > Araneae > Salticidae > Maratus > Maratus speculifer. The sequence goes on along the minus strand of OZ025293.1, from coordinate 332,239,845 downwards.
TTCGGTTTTGACCTTAAAAACCTATGTTGATCTATCAATCGATCGGTGTTAAAAAAAGTCATTAAAATCTTTATTTTTCTTAGTATAATGTATAATGCAACATAGTATAGCAAAAAAGTCTTTTAGCAATAGGATGCTGTGATTAATTTCTCAACTTAAATTGGATAAAAGCAAAAAATGAAGAATTTTTTTTCAAGTCCTACACTTCAGGATAGTTTTAAAGCACTTTGACATACTACCCATAGATGTTTTTAGAACACTAATATTTTAAAATCAGCATTGAAATATTCATGCTAGATGAAAAATAGAAAAAATTACAAATTTATTTATTTACTGTGTTGCACTGTTTAAAATAATACACATTTATATGAAAGTAATATATTTTTATATGAAAAATAAACAATTTGTAGGTAGTTTATTTTTCTTTTTTTTTTTTTAATAAATAAAACAATTAATAAAAAAACCCATTCCATGATATAAAATCTTAACCTTTACAGTAGTAAAAATCCATCACCTGAAAATGTCTGCTGAACCTGAAGTTTGTAATTAAAAAAATAACTGATCTTTGCAAAAATATTTTTAATAATAATTAAATTTTCCAATTTAGATTTGATGTAATTATACTTTAATTCTATTATAATAATTAATATACTTTAACTTTCAGCATTTGTTTTGGTTTCGGTGGTTTCTTCCATTTCTTCCAGTTTCTTCCGGTTTTTTCCACTTTCTTCCACTGTCCTGGAAGAAATAGGTTTCTTCCAGAAGAAACCCAACCCTGACCGCGGTACAAAATGCTATATTTTATTTTTGAAAATTTCTGGGACGAAACAGAATTGTTTGAACTGCGGCTTATCTACTCGAAATTACAGTATATTTATAAGCCTCGAAAATGCTGTCTTTTGGAGAATTTTTTCTCTCCTTTCCTCATGTGATGCCAATGGAAAGTAAGGCTATCTGAGTCATCCTAACTAATTTTTAGCTCACAGGCTATCATAACCTGAGAGCTTATGTGCCCGCCCGTTCTGTATAACGCGATAATTCATGATAAAAATATCGGATCCACTTGAAATTTTGTATATAGGTATATCCTGATAAGGCGCTTCCCTGATTAGTTTTTGGAGTTCATTCGATATGTAAAAAAAGGGGGGAAAGGGGGGCTCAGTCCCCTCCCCTTAATTGATATAAACGGGATTTCAATGCAGAATTAACAGTTTTCGTTCAAAATTTAGATATAGGATCATTCTGATGAGGCGATTCCATGACTGTTACTAAATGTTCATTGAATAAGTATAAACAGGGGGAACGGGGGGCTCATGCCCCTCCCCTTAATTGATATAAATGGGATTTTCATGCAGAATTAACATTTTTCGTTCAAAATTTAGATATAGGATCATTCTGATGAGGCGATTCCGTGACTGTTATTAGATGTTTATTGAATAAGTATAAACAGGGGGAACGGGGGTTCTAATGCACCTCCCCTTAATTTATCCCTCTCATGCATACGGGCCTCATATGAGGACAGATAGTTATTGCATTATTAAGCAAATAAATTTCGAGCATTTATTTATGGAGATCTGATTTGTGGAAAGATAACAGCTAGCATGCAGTACAATAATAAAATTATTTTAGAATGGGTCTTTCATTTATTATAAGAAAAGATTTTTTGTGGATAATGAAAAATAATTTATGCATGAGAGGGTTATATAAATGGGTTTTTAAAGCAGAATTGTTAGATTTCGTTTAAATCTCTGAGTAGTTTTAGAAGTTTAATGGTTAAATATAAAAGAGGGGGATAATTCCTCTTAAATTATATAAATGCTAAATGAGTTTTTATTAAGAATTATCCGATTTGCTGTGAATTTTGAATATAAATTTTTTATTTGATAAAGCATGTCCTTGATAGTTTAGTAGGTTCAATGATTAAGTATAACAAAGGGGAAAGAGGAGAGCTGTTTCCCTTTCTTAATTTTTTTTTCGGCCGGAATTAACCCTTGAAAATACAAGGCTGCAATGTACAATTAGTGTATGTAGCCTGTGAGCTCAATGCCATCAGTTTAACTGGGCAATATTCTTTTTATTTCTCATCTGATAATATAACAAAATACTTCTGGTCCTTCCAGGTTTGTTTATATTTGGCCCCATTGACTCTGCTTTGCTTGCGGATAGCTTTAGGCTGGTAGGTAACATCAGGGACCGATTTACAAATTTGAGGGCCTTGAGCACAAATGCTTACGGGGGGGGGGGGGGGGGCTTACACTGATACTTACAAAAAGACAGACCAGAAAAAAAAAAAGATAGCTATTAAAGTAACCCTTATTGTCTTTAAAATAAGGGTTACTTTAATAGCCATTAAAAATTAAATATAATAATCAGTAACTTACATTTAAATAATTATCTCACAGTAATGAAATTTAAATGAGTAGATGTTTTATAATAAACTCTGTGGGGCTAATTATCTTTTTCTCTAAAATCTGTATATCTGGAACGATAAATTGTGCAACAACTATACACCATGCTACAATTATTTAAAATCTTATGGGGCTCTGCAATCTGCACTACGCTCACCAACACTCAAATATTCTGACGATAACAGGAAAAGGACTAAACAAGAATCAAAAATACATTGCATTTTTAAAGTGATAAGGATAAAAGAAAATATTCACTATAATAAAGTAATTAACGGATGTTTCAGACAAAATATAGGTACAACATTATAAAAATACAACATGAATATAATAGAATTGAGAATGAAATGTAAAATTTCATTATATACTAAAACTAAATAAGATTTTGGAGAATAATTGAAAAACCTTCAGCAGCATTTGGGGGCCCCTGAAAATTGGGGGCCCTGTACCTGTGCCCCGAATGCCCTGCCGTAAATCTGGCCCTCAGTAACATAGGCTGATTGTCAGAAGTTTATTAAAGATGTTTGGAGGCTTTGACTATCGTGGTAAACTGGCTTTTCACTCAGAACGCATGCAGACTGTCGATTACAAAGAAATGCTAGAAACCCATTTACTGACATTTGCAGTGAGAATTGGTGGCCTCAATTGAATTTTCCAGCAGAACAACGCCCCCATAATCTTTGCAAAATCCTCCTAGGAGTGTTTTATTTTTTGGATAATTGGGTGCATGTCATGGAATGATCTGTCCTGCACGCTCATCTCAACTCTCAAGAAAATGCGCCTGGTATACTCAAGTAGATCTGTATATGCCAGTGGCAGACAGTTTAAGTCTATGGCAGAACTGGAAGCCGCCATCACTAAAGCATGGAATAATATTGATGCTACTGACTTCCAGAGATCGATAAATAGTATGCCACATCATACACTGGTGTCCAAAAGTTAAGCATAATTGGTAATTAAGTAATTATTTTTAAGTAATGAAAGAAATATGAATCGAAATGTGGTGAAACTCCAGGTGTGTAAACAAAATAATACGCGTCATATATTTTTACGAAGAGTTTTCCACGAAATCAAACAGGGGACCGTTAACAAATTGAAAAAGAACGAAGATCTTTTTTATAACCCTGTCAAAACTAATATAGCAAAAGTGTTGAAACTGCACATTATAATTAATTGGCTTATTGTAATGTAGTGTGTTTAGTTTTATAAGGATAGCATGTATACTCGTAGAGAAATTAAGGTTTTTATAAAAACAGTCCTAAATTTTTCCAAGTTTTTTTGCTTATAATTTGCAGAGTTCTTATTATAAAATAATGTTCTTTTCTGAAAATATGACAAATATCGTTGTACACAATACCCTGTCATCAGAATTTAAAAATAATAAAAATTGTATGAAAAATGAGTATGTTTAGTAAATAATTTTTCATTGCGCATGCGTCAACGATATCAAAATGTCATTTGCATATTGTGTTAGCTAAATGTATAGAGCAACTTCTGTAAAAGTTTCAAAAACATAGCTTGAAAATTCTGAAAATGGTCGCTTATAGAATCAACTCAAAATCCGTTATTCCTAAAGGAAGCAAAAAAATCAGGGGTTTTACCTAAATATAGTTGTACGTGCAATATTGCGTAGGCACTAAACCATGGAATATGGATACAGCCCCTCATCTGTTTGCTTCATTTAAGGAATAAAGGATTTTGATCTCATTCTATCAACGATAATTTTCAGAATTTTTAAGCTATGTTTTTGAGACTTTCACAAAAGTTGCTCTATACATTTAACTAACATAATATGCAAATGAAATTTTAATAGCGTTCACGCATGCGCAGTAAAAAATTATTTAGTAAACCTGCTCATTTGTCAAACAATTTTTATTATTTTTTAATTCTGATGACAGGGTATTGTGTACAATGATGTTTGTCATTTTTTCAAAAAAGAACATTATTTTATATTAAGAACTCTGCAAATTATAAGCAAAAAACTTAGGACTGTTTTTATAAAAACCTTAATTTCTCTACGAGTATACATGCTATCCTTGTAAAAATTAACACAGTACATTACAATAAGCCAATTAATCATAATGTGCAGTTTGAACGCTTTTGCTACATTAGTTTTGACAGGGTTATCCAAAAGATCTTCGTTCTTTTTCAATTTGTTGACGGTCCCCTGTTCGATTTGGGGGAAAACTCTTCGCGAAAATATGTGACGCGTACTATTTTGTTTACACATCTGGAGTTTCAGCACATTCCGATTCATATTTCTTTCATTACTTAAAAATAATTACTTAATTACCAATTATGCTTAACTTTTGGACACCAGTGTATACTCCATGTCATATATAAAGATGACGGATATATTGGCTATTAACAGTAGTGGCTTTATTTCGACGGGACACTTTCATCCCCCTCTTTTTTATACATGTAAATATTTTTTTCCTGTCCAGGTGAGGCAGGTAGTTAAGTTATTTCTTGTAAATATGTATTTTTATATAAACTTTCTTATTATATTTGTTTCGTTCTCATTGGTTTGTTTCCAGTCGAATTAATACAAAATCATGGTAGCTTTATTTCGGTGGGACGCACTGTATGTATATATACAGATATATGTAGGTATATATAATACTGCCGTCCGGCTAACGAAAAGTACCGTCCCGGTCGCAAGCCAACCCGTGTGAAAATCATTGTCTCCGTATGGCTTGGTCTGGTCCGTGCAAAAATCAATCAAATTTCGCCCGACCAAAAAATTTTTGTAAAGAAATGCATATATTTTTGAATCGCCATTATTCTATAATTAAAATTTTAAATTTATTCTTTTTAAAGAACATTAGATTTCTCGACAATAAAATTAAAAGAGAGTAAAATCCGTGAAAAAGAACCTGCCTAAGATGAAATTCACTTATATACTGAAAAATGCGTGGATCCATGCAAAGTAAATATAATTCATTTACACCTACTAAGAAGAGAACTTATCTAAAACGCATTTTTTTTCAAACCTTTGCGATTTCTTCTTAGAAGATTTTAATGTATAGCATTTTTTAGAATTTTACATTTCCAGTACATGGAATATGAATTAAAGATGCTAAAGATAAATTAAACTTTACATACAAATAGAAATTTACTAAGAAATAAATATCACAGCTTAAAGAGATCCTTTAAAAATGATGATTATAAAGATGAAATAAAGGGGGGGGGGTAAAATAAATACTTTTTGGTCAAAACCAGAACGCTTCGTACGAAACAATTTTAAGCATATTGGCTTAAAAATCCAGGCCGGGCCATTAGTTTTTTTTTTTTTTTTTTTTTTTTTTTTGTACGGACTGGGCCGAGTTCCGGTCGAACTTTTAACTCTGGCCGAACAGAACTTTTTCTCTTTGGATTGAGTGTTACATGTTATTTATGACGGGCGATTATCTGCACACGAGGGATATAAGTCCTATGAGAAATGTCTCCCGTGAGGATCTTTGTAAGGGAACGCAACTCTTATTTACGCAAGATTTCCCAAGGCTCGAAGAAAACCACGGAAAACTCCGAATGGTTAGGCCGACGGGCACGATTGGGTTCAAACCCAGCACCTCGCGTCTACCAGCTTCGAAAATAGAACCTCTCAGTCACTGGTGGGGCTTCTGTGGGTCGATCCGGGCCTAGAAATTTCAACCCGTGCAGACTTCTAACATATCGTTGACATGCAAACAGATTCTAATATCTTTAACAGGCATTCAGTTCCGGCCAGCTTAGATTTTAACCAGCAAAGTTAAATATCAAATGTATAATTGAGTTATCAATGAAAATTGAGTGAATCCATATATATATATATAAACTTTTTTGTCATTTTAATTTCGGATAAATATAAGGCAATTTTTGATTGACTTTTTTTTCTTCAAAAATTTGATGTTCAGAAAGCCCCCTCCCCCCCAACTAGAGGTGTAGTAGTAAAAATAACAGAGGATAGACACTATGAACAGACGGTATACGCTCAAGGCAAAGGGGATATATCCTAGAGTGTGTATACTATAGCTTTCTTGAGAAACAGAGGGTATATGATGTTCCTTTTAAAAATCCAGAAGGTATACGGCATACACCCCGTATACCCTCCAGTACATCCCTGCCTTCCACCCCCTGCCAACGCTACACGCTACACCTGTCCTTGTAGACCCCTGTATCTCTGTTGCACATTACTAATTTGCCCCTCTGACATACTAAGTAGATCATATTATTACAGTCGGAAATATTTACAATTTGAAATATAAAGGCTTTTTGATATTCGCAGACATATTTGATTGTCTTTAAATAGATTCTAATTTTCTTCAGCACCCCTCTCTAAAATCCCTCACGTGGGTCTAGAACCAAAACTAGTCTTTTTTGTGTCTGGGACAAACATGGATTTTAGCGACAGCCTCCTCACGCACAATAAAAGTTATCGACCGCAGGTAGCCAATGCAAAATAAATAAAATCCTTAATAAAGGAAAATCATTTAATAATTAAAATGATAGCAAGAAATTTGTAAACAATGTTCTCACACGAACACGATTAACTTTGAGCGTTAAGAGCTTACACTATAGTCAGGCGAATAATCTGGATCGCTAATGTTAAACTTATGGGAACGTTCTTTTTAAAATTTATCAGTTGCATTTAAATAGTTTTAGAGGATTTCTTTTTGGGCTTAGAATAACTGAGATTGAATTCTTACCGAGTTAGTTTCTACTTTTCGATTTTACAGTCTTAGCAAAAAAAATCTTGACACTTGCGATTTTAGACGTTTTGTTAAATATCTAGAAATGGAAGCAGGACGTTTCGGTCCCGCCATTTCGGTCCCGCCGTTTCGGTCCCGCCGTTTCGGTCCCGAGACATTTCGGTCCCGAGACGTTTCGGTCCCAAGACATTTCGGTCCCTGGCCATTTCGGTCCCGAGACATTTCGGTCCATGGTCATTTCGGTCCCGAGACATTTCGGTCCCTGGATTTTTCGGTCCCTTCTCCAGCAAGCTGAAATTTTGTGCACGGGAAATATCTGACATAATTTTATAAGGAACATTTTAGAGTGTTGAATTCAGGGGCAGGTCATTCCCCCCCGGAGCTATCAATTACCCCCCCCCCGGAAAATTTGAAATTTTGTGTTTTCAGTGGTAAAAAAGTGTAATCCCCCCCCCCCCGGAGCCACAGAAATCCCTCCCGGAGAAAAGTTGAATTCAACACTGGTTTTTTAACTGAAAGTCGCATAAAATTTTAGTGTAATGCGATTAATTAGAAGTAACAAGTAGCCCAAAACTTGATCAATTATTTAGAAATCGATGGAGATTTCTGAAAAAAAATTCCCAGATGAATGGCATTTTTTAAAATTGCCAGAATGTTTTGAATTCTTGAACGAGGAAACGGGGAAGTTAACTTGGAAACTGATAACTAAATTTATAAAATAACCCAATTAACTTATGATATTAACACACCCCATAATAGTTATAAAATTTTAACTTCTGAAATGCATGTTTCCTCTCCAGGGAGACAAAGGCTTTTAAATTGCCAGGAGAAAAGAAAGAGTTATTGTTATATGGAATTTATATTCTGACACTTAGCATATTATTGGATTTCATCGCTGAAGCCAATTTTCAGAATTATAAGTGTTTCATTATTTTGCACCACCGCCACTTCCCGCATAAGAGCAAAAATGTTGAAATAAATAAAAAACATCTGCATCTGGTGGTATTTTACCCCCTGTGCCAAAAGTATCATTGAATCCCCTTTTTGTTTATGGCATTTTTTATACATTGTTTTTGGTTACTAGCATTTATTTTCCTTTTAAACTTTTCCGTTTTTAAATTAAGAAAAGAGTTTCCAGATTGCAACACGTGGAGGTAGTTAGCATTGCAATTATTTTATTACATAAATATATGACACGAGCAGAAATAATAATTAAAATGATTTGAAACCTAAAGGTTTTTTTTTTTTTTTTTTTTTTTTTTACATTTTAGAAAAATGAATTACATTTTGAATTATTAGCAATTATTTTTTCATGACAACAGTTCTTTTTTTATTGTTATTATTACAATCTAAAATGTTTATTATATTGACGCTTCCCTGTTTTTATTAATGTTTTCCAAAACAACGGCAACAGCAAAAAAATTATATTGCCATACTTTTATGCATATATCACATTTATACAACACATCTGTTTAATTTTCTAAAACCAGCTTAAGGAAACTAATTACAAAATTATTAATGTAGTGCGTATTGAAATTTGTCATTTCATTTAAAGCTGATATCATTATATAAAATAATTATTTTTAACATTAAACTATAAAAACCCTCATAAAAAATATGAAAAAAAAAAGCCTTCTGTCAAAGTAAGTTAAATTAAAAAAGGTAACTTAAAATATTATGTCTACGTGGTAAATATCTTATCTAACAATCTTATTTAGTTATGTTATAAGTTTTGAATATTTCAATGTCATTCATAAGCTGTAATAATAAGGATAAAAAATATTCCATTCTACTTTTTATACTGGTTTAATTGATACTAAAAGCGTTTGAAATGAAGATAACAGCAAGAGGAATAAAAAACACCGAGAAATGCTGTTCTTTTCAAAACATTCATATTTCTTCTAAAAAATGCCAGCGATTATGTGGGAGGTCCGTCCGCATTTGAACTCCAGAGTATAAAGGGCATTGTAAAGAATAAGGGTTTCATCTGACAAGTGTATAAAGATCAAGATACGTAGAATAAAGCTAACTAACTAGCTCTTCTAGCTATCTTGTATAAAGATGACTATTTGTTCAGATGGGCATTGACAATTGATTGACATGCAGAATTTTTGCATAAAAGTGGTTAATCGTAGTACTTAGCTGATACTTATATGCATACATATCCAATTTTATAGGAACACCAACATAGAAAAAAAGTGTTTAAAAATTCTCGGCACACGGTTTTGATTTGTTATTTACTTAATGTTATACATTATTTTATTAAATGAATAACATCATCTTAGAAAATTTGAAAGCATTAATAATTATGTTGTTAAATTAAAAAAATTCTCAAAAATTAAATTTTTTTTATCAAACGTATTTATTAATAAGGATTCAAAATTATTTTAACTATTAATTGCTTAAGTGACTTATTTATCAGTTACTTGTTTAAAATCTAGTACAAGAACTATATAGAAGTTATAGCAAAAATGAAAAAAACATATTTTTTAAATTTCAGCTATTATAATGTTAATAACTTCATTAGGATAAAAATGATAAGGATTCTCAAAATAAATATGTTATTTATTCATTTATTGGTTAGTTTATCATATTTTTCTTACTCTTTAAATATAATAATTAATATATGATTGATTTTTGCGAACTGTAAACTATAACCTTGTTAGTAGTAGGAAAAGGAGAGTTTAAGCTCAAGCGCAGGCGGGGCGGCGGGGCCGTCCCGCCTGCGGTGCCTCCTCCGGCTGCCCCGCCTGCGGCCCCGCCACCATCCCTCCTGGTCCCTCCTGCGGTACCCCTGCGCCCACCGTGCATCCCCCTCCACAAACGCCTCCTAGTGGAAAAAAGAAACATTCTATTATAACATGAGAGGTGATCAACCTTCCCTAATTAAAAATATTATCAATCACATCTCAACTCGGAATCATACTATAAGATGAAGATTAAATTTATATTTGAATTTTGAACAACCGTAATTTTAATGAGTATTATTAATTAAGCGAAACAATTAAAATCTCAGTTTTTAACCATTTTATTTAGATTTCTTCAACTACAAGATGAGATTATCAATTTAACACAAGAAAGTTAAACATATATTTGAATTTTGCTTGATAGACATCTTAATGAGTAGTATTAATTAAATAAAAACAATAGAAAATATCCAGTTTTATAGAAAAAGACTGATTTCTTACGATTTTTATCAACTATATGATCAATGTAACGTCTTAAAAGTTGAAAGTGAAACATGTATCCTAGTTTTTCAACAGCTATAGCCTTAATCAGTATCGTTAATTAAGTAAAAAAACAATGGAAAATATCAAGTTTTATGGAAAAAGACTGATCTCTTACGATTTTTATCAACTTAAGAGAGAAAACTTAAACATACATTTCAGTTTTTCAACAGCTATAACCTTAATGAGCATTCATAATTAAGTAAAAAACAATGGAAAATATCGATTTTTATAGAAAAAGACTGATTTCTTACGATTTTTATCAACTGCAACATCAGAATATCAATTTGATAGAAAGAAATTTAAGCATGCATTCCAGTTTTGGACAACCATTTCCTTCATGAACATTATTAATTAAGCAAAACAACAGAAAATATTAAATTTTTAACTGATTTCTTCATATTTTTTTTATTTATTTATTTTTTTTAAATATAAAATCAGAATACACAACTTAAAATAGAAATTTAAAGATATTTTTTTAGTTTTTGAACAGTCGTTACCTCAAAGAATTTCGATAATTGAACAATTAACAAAGGAAACTAATGATTTTTTAACGAAAAAAGACGAATTAAACGAATTTGGTTAACTTTTACTCTAATTGGAAATTTCATCGTACTTTATATATACTAAGTAGAATTTTAAAATATAAACGAATAATTTAAAGAAATCCTCTACACACAAATGTGAACCTGCAGAGCATTCCTTATTACGTCATATCTAAACTAAAACTTTTTTCTGCAATCCCTCCATGCATGCATTCCAGGTAGGGGAACATAACAAAGAATTTTGACGTCACAACTTACAATGGTATACAACAAAATGTTTACGTCCAAGAAAAAGTATCACATAGAGAGAAAAAAAGAAGAGATTTAAGCTATTTATCCATTCTAGTTTTATAACAGTTACCACAACATCTCCAAATTAAAATTTGGAAGTCATAATGAGTGTAATTAATTAAGCAAATCAATAGAAATATTAGTTTTTCAGAGGGGAAAAGACGAATTTAAACAAATTTTATCAGTTTTACACTAGTTTAATAATAATTTTAAGAGGAAAAATACGAATTTGAACTTTTTTTTTTTTTTAGTTTTACACTATTTTTTCTCATCTCCAACACGGATATATCAATTTTAACAGAAGAATTAAACATATAATTTAGTTTTAACAACAAAATCTTAACAAGTATCATTAATTAAACAAAAATAAATATCAGTTTTAAAGAAAAGACGAATTTGAATAATTTTACACTAGTATTTTCAAAAGCAACATGGAAATATCAATACTTATTCACATATTTCACTTATTCACTGTATTCAATACTATATTTAATAAATTTGGATACACTTTAAGAATTTCCTAATCTATAATTATATATTAGCTGTATATTTAATGTTACCCGTGTTTTCAACATTAGTCCATAATCGTGAATTTTGTATTTTAAATACCATCTATTCAGGTTCAGATTATTTTCACTTGAAATCATACAGAATTTTTTAACAGAGTTTGTTTTTGAAATCATTGAAGCAACTATATTTAATATTTTTAACACCAATTTTCTAACATTTTCCGATTATACATTCCTCATAAGTACATTTCTAAATGCTACAATCACTTTACATATCGAAAAGATATCATTGAAGCAACTGTATTTAATATTTTTAACACCAATTTTCTAAGATTTTTTAACATTTTCCGGTTATACATTCCTCAAAAATATATATTCTAAACAATAGAAAATATTAATTTTAAGAATAAAAAGACGAATTTAAACAAATTTTATTAGTTTTACAATATTTTTTCTCATCTCCAACACGGATATATCAATTTTAACAGAATTAAACGCATATTTTAGTTTTAAGAACAAAAATGTAATAAGTATCATTAATTAAACAAAAAAATAAATATCAATTTTCAAAAAAAGACAATTTTTTACACAAATTTTCAACTTTGAAATACATTTGTTTACATATATTGTTACAATATATTACTAAACTTAAACTTTTTAAAAAGTTTGAATGTCTTTACAAAGGGTTCATATTTATATTTTTCACGTCTTGACTGCATTCGAAATCTTACAACAAAAGTATACTTTTATTATTTTTATTATTATTATTATTCTAGAAAACCTAAAAAGTCATTTCTTGCTGCTTTAAACACTTGACATTTTAAAACTACTCTCACATATTCTACCCATATAATTAATCAAATTAGGACATGATTCACCTTACACTTCAAAATTTCTGAATTTTTACAATACTTATTTTCATCAAACTTTATTCTTGATCCTATATATTTTAGGAGTACAGAATTTTAACATCTGTTTTTATCTACTTATCAGAAAATTATTAAAACACCCAACACCATTTTCCAAATATGAATATTATCTTTACAGTTTAATAATGCAAAACATACACGAATACAAAGTTAAATTTTTACAAACATTTCATATTTCAAACCAAACTGTTCGAAATTTTCACAACATAAGAGCAAACATTAGACGAACTTTTTAACATTAATATTGCTTAGATCTTTTCATCATAACCTTTAACTATGATAATTATCCATTTTTAGATTGATTGTCGAAAAACTGTAACTGAAATTACATAAACTTAATGTAAAAAAACATGTTCTCACACAATTTCTTGAAATTCAACAAAGAATGGACTATTACTCTAATACTTATCTACATCAATCTCGACTCTCGATAGTATATAGATATTTCATCATTACATACTTACAACTCTTTTCAAACGTTTATCAGAAAATCAAGTCAATCAAAGTCTAGTAATTATCACACCTGTTCCTCAGAAATATTACTATCATATGAAACAGTAAAGAAAATTAATAAATATTTAATATTTAATAACCTCATACGTAAAATTACTGCCGAATGAGAATACTAATAATCAATAAAATCAACTGTTGGACAAAAAATAGTACAGAATACCGAAAATTCAAATCATTTTTTCTACAAAAATTACAAAAATTAACAAATGAATGACAAGTTAGAGAAATAACTAAAAAAATTAATGAACATATTTACAAATTTATTAAAATCACACCTTTTTCTGGATTACAAACCACAATTTCTTGAAAAATTTAACACCGAATTTGTAAGATTTTAATCCTAGTATTACATACACTCAACAAATATTCAAAAATAACAAAAAAAAATATTTTTTTAGTCTCATCAATAAGCAGAAATTCTATATTAAAAGAATATTTTCATAGTAGTACTTATAAAAATGAGAGTTTACAAACTGATTTTCATAATTTTATCACATTTAAACTTAATTTTTATACATAAAACATTATTTAATCAAATTTTATACGTTCTAATTCAGTAAAATTCAATACTTTTTTAGTTTTTAAACCAATACCACAATATTTATTTACATCAAACTTGATTCTTTACCTTTTATATTTCCACATTACACAAGTGAGATAAATACTAACTTGGAACGAGAGTTGAAGTCAATTGATTCTATTCGATTTTCATCGTATACGCATTGCTACTACACGAAATTTCTTACTTCTATAAGCATCTAATGTATTAAAACTAATCTACTCATATTTTTAATCAATTCATCAGATGTTTCATCTCGCATTTCTGAATTATCATCCATTAAGTTGCTTAAAATATAAATACTATCTTTATAGTTTTAATGTAGTATACATGACTAATCTTGAGTTAGACCTTCCATAGTATTAATCAAATTATCATATGTTTCATCTTACAGTTAACGATTTCTGAATTATCGTCCATCTAGTTGTTTAAAATATTAATAAAATGTTTATAGTTTTTGATTATACATAGTATGTATGAATACAATCTTTAATTTTTAACAGTTCATATTTCAAATAATCTATTTTCGAAACCAAACTATGTGAATTTTACCACAATGGTTATCATCATACAGAGATTTGTGTTTCATACTTTTTCTAAAAATTATCAGATATGTACTCTTCAGAGGAATTTCTATCATATGAGTAAATAAAAAAAAAAATTATATTAAACGTACAACGAAATTTGATTGCAATATACATGTATTTAATAAAAATAAATAAATAAGCGATTATTTATACATTAAACCTTTACTAAATATATATTTCTTGCGTTATACAGATGTTTCAACAAGATGAACTAAAACAGCAGCAAACTTCAGAAATTAATGATCTGAATGATTCATCCCTAGCACATGTAGCGTTAATGAATAATACATATGTAAGTACTTATATGAAAAATACTAGAATTCGTATATGTAACGTAATTAGAGTAATATAAAATGATTTGTCTTACTGCCTACACTTTAACAAATACCTTTTTACCTATATTGTTGAAGATAAATGTCAGTACTTATATGAAAAATACTAGAATTCGTATATGTAACGTAATTAGAGTAATATAAAATGATTTGTCTTACTGCCTACACTTTAACAAATACCTTTTTACCTATATTGTTGAAGATAATCCTAATTGTTTGCATTTATTTCTATTACAGATGTGTTCTATTTGCTACAAACACTTCTTAAGTAAATGGAATTTAACAGAACATACAAAAATCCATACAGGTGAAAAACCTTACACTTGGGAAGATTACCAAATGCGGTTTTCAAGAAGACGTGAATCAAAAATGCACACATCATCATATAAAGCGTCGTCATTTATATGCAAACTTAGTGAAGATATTCAAAAATTAGTTAGACGTTTGAAGAATTTAGACATAAAGGAAGATATTTAGACTATATATCCATCATATTTTCATAACACTTACCACAATATCTCAAACTTAAAATTTGGAAGACACACACTGCTGAAAAGTAATTTTGTTACCCGTGATTCTTCTAACCAGCATGAATGTATAGATATTATTTTGCAATGTATTATTTAAATGCTCACAATAAATATTCTTTTATATACATATATCGTTGTGTTTATTTTTTTAAAACCTATTACATTAATAAAATAGGTTACACACACATACATACACATAACATTTTAAGTGAAACAACACTCTCACAACTTAAAAAATGCATAAGAACATACAAAAATAAGCAGATGTATGAAAAAATATGCAAGTTTACAAAATAATTTCACTGTTTTCTAGAAATACCAACAAAAAATATTTACAATATAAAAAAATTACAAAAGTGAAAAGAAAAAACACAAATGTAAAACAAAAAAAATCACAAAGTGAAAAACTCACAACAAAGTTTTTGAAAAAAAAAATTACAACAAAAATTTTTTTTACAAAAACCAAAACTTCAAAAAATATTTTTACAAAAAAAAAAAAAAATTTTCAAAAACATTTTTCACAAAAAAATTTTTTTTCAAAATAAGTTTTTACAAAAGTAAAAAATAAAAAATCACAACGTTAAAAAAATGAAAAATTTTAATTAAAAAAGTGTAAAAAAAATTGCAAAAAAAGTTGCAAAAATTTCAAAAAAAGTTATGAAAAAATATCAAAAATTTTGTTCTTTTTAATACAGTATGCAATGGCGAAACCATTGTATTTGCTATTAAAAAGAACAAAATTTTTGATATTTTTTTCATAACTTTTTTTGAAATTTTTGCAACTTTTTTTGCAATTTTTTTTTACACTTTTTTAATTAAAATTTTTCATTTTTTTAACGTTGTGATTTTTTATTTTTTACTTTTGTAAAAACTTATTTTGAAAAAAAAATTTTTTGTGAAAAATGTTTTTGAAAAAAATTTTTTTTTTGTAAAAATATTTTTTGAAGTTTTGGTTTTTGTAAAAAAAATTTTTGTTGTAATTTTTTTTTTCAAAAACTTTGTTGTGAGTTTTTCACTTTGTGATTTTTTTGTTTTACATTTGTGTTTTTTCTTTTCACTTTTGTAATTTTTTTATATTGTAAATATTTTTTGTTGGTATTTCTAGAAAACAGTGAAATTATTTTGTAAACTTGCATATTTTTTCATACATCTGCTTATTTTTGTATGTTCTTATGCATTTTTTAAGTTGTGAGAGTGTTGTTTCACTTAAAATGTTATGTGTATGTATGTGTGTGTAACCTATTTTATTAATGTAATAGGTTTTAAAAAAATAAACACAACGATATATGTATATAAAAGAATATTTATTGTGAGCATTTAAATAATACATTGCAAAATAATATCTATACATTCATGCTGGTTAGAAGAATCACGGGTAACAAAATTACTTTTCAGCAGTGTGTGTCTTCCAAATTTTAAGTTTGAGATATTGTGGTAAGTGTTATGAAAATATGATGGATATATAGTCTAAATATCTTCCTTTATGTCTAAATTCTTCAAACGTCTAACTAATTTTTGAATATCTTCACTAAGTTTGCATATAAATGACGACGCTTTATATGATGATGTGTGCATTTTTGATTCACGTCTTCTTGAAAACCGCATTTGGTAATCTTCCCAAGTGTAAGGTTTTTCACCTGTATGGATTTTTGTATGTTCTGTTAAATTCCATTTACTTAAGAAGTGTTTGTAGCAAATAGAACACATCTGTAATAGAAATAAATGCAAACAATTAGGATTATCTTCAACAATATAGGTAAAAAGGTATTTGTTAAAGTGTAGGCAGTAAGACAAATCATTTTATATTACTCTAATTACGTTACATATACGAATTCTAGTATTTTTCATATAAGTACTGACATTTATCTTCAACAATATAGGTAAAAAGGTATTTGTTAAAGTGTAGGCAGTAAGACAAATCATTTTATATTACTCTAATTACGTTACATATACGAATTCTAGTATTTTTCATATAAGTACTTACATATGTATTATTCATTAACGCTACATGTGCTAGGGATGAATCATTCAGATCATTAATTTCTGAAGTTTGCTGCTGTTTTAGTTCATCTTGTTGAAA
Organism: Maratus speculifer; assembly: GCA_964019185.1. Classification (NCBI taxonomy): domain Eukaryota; kingdom Metazoa; phylum Arthropoda; class Arachnida; order Araneae; family Salticidae; genus Maratus; species Maratus speculifer. The sequence continues at coordinate 332,222,647 of OZ025293.1, read as the reverse complement.
CATCTGTATAACGCAAGAAATATATATTTAGTAAAGGTTTAATGTATAAATAATCGCTTATTTATTTATTTTTATTAAATACATGTATATTGCAATCAAATTTCGTTGTACGTTTAATATAATTTTTTTTTTTATTTACTCATATGATAGAAATTCCTCTGAAGAGTACATATCTGATAATTTTTAGAAAAAGTATGAAACACAAATCTCTGTATGATGATAACCATTGTGGTAAAATTCACATAGTTTGGTTTCGAAAATAGATTATTTGAAATATGAACTGTTAAAAATTAAAGATTGTATTCATACATACTATGTATAATCAAAAACTATAAACATTTTATTAATATTTTAAACAACTAGATGGACGATAATTCAGAAATCGTTAACTGTAAGATGAAACATATGATAATTTGATTAATACTATGGAAGGTCTAACTCAAGATTAGTCATGTATACTACATTAAAACTATAAAGATAGTATTTATATTTTAAGCAACTTAATGGATGATAATTCAGAAATGCGAGATGAAACATCTGATGAATTGATTAAAAATATGAGTAGATTAGTTTTAATACATTAGATGCTTATAGAAGTAAGAAATTTCGTGTAGTAGCAATGCGTATACGATGAAAATCGAATAGAATCAATTGACTTCAACTCTCGTTCCAAGTTAGTATTTATCTCACTTGTGTAATGTGGAAATATAAAAGGTAAAGAATCAAGTTTGATGTAAATAAATATTGTGGTATTGGTTTAAAAACTAAAAAAGTATTGAATTTTACTGAATTAGAACGTATAAAATTTGATTAAATAATGTTTTATGTATAAAAATTAAGTTTAAATGTGATAAAATTATGAAAATCAGTTTGTAAACTCTCATTTTTATAAGTACTACTATGAAAATATTCTTTTAATATAGAATTTCTGCTTATTGATGAGACTAAAAAAATATTTTTTTTTGTTATTTTTGAATATTTGTTGAGTGTATGTAATACTAGGATTAAAATCTTACAAATTCGGTGTTAAATTTTTCAAGAAATTGTGGTTTGTAATCCAGAAAAAGGTGTGATTTTAATAAATTTGTAAATATGTTCATTAATTTTTTTAGTTATTTCTCTAACTTGTCATTCATTTGTTAATTTTTGTAATTTTTGTAGAAAAAATGATTTGAATTTTCGGTATTCTGTACTATTTTTTGTCCAACAGTTGATTTTATTGATTATTAGTATTCTCATTCGGCAGTAATTTTACGTATGAGGTTATTAAATATTAAATATTTATTAATTTTCTTTACTGTTTCATATGATAGTAATATTTCTGAGGAACAGGTGTGATAATTACTAGACTTTGATTGACTTGATTTTCTGATAAACGTTTGAAAAGAGTTGTAAGTATGTAATGATGAAATATCTATATACTATCGAGAGTCGAGATTGATGTAGATAAGTATTAGAGTAATAGTCCATTCTTTGTTGAATTTCAAGAAATTGTGTGAGAACATGTTTTTTTACATTAAGTTTATGTAATTTCAGTTACAGTTTTTCGACAATCAATCTAAAAATGGATAATTATCATAGTTAAAGGTTATGATGAAAAGATCTAAGCAATATTAATGTTAAAAAGTTCGTCTAATGTTTGCTCTTATGTTGTGAAAATTTCGAACAGTTTGGTTTGAAATATGAAATGTTTGTAAAAATTTAACTTTGTATTCGTGTATGTTTTGCATTATTAAACTGTAAAGATAATATTCATATTTGGAAAATGGTGTTGGGTGTTTTAATAATTTTCTGATAAGTAGATAAAAACAGATGTTAAAATTCTGTACTCCTAAAATATATAGGATCAAGAATAAAGTTTGATGAAAATAAGTATTGTAAAAATTCAGAAATTTTGAAGTGTAAGGTGAATCATGTCCTAATTTGATTAATTATATGGGTAGAATATGTGAGAGTAGTTTTAAAATGTCAAGTGTTTAAAGCAGCAAGAAATGACTTTTTAGGTTTTCTAGAATAATAATAATAATAAAAATAATAAAAGTATACTTTTGTTGTAAGATTTCGAATGCAGTCAAGACGTGAAAAATATAAATATGAACCCTTTGTAAAGACATTCAAACTTTTTAAAAAGTTTAAGTTTAGTAATATATTGTAACAATATATGTAAACAAATGTATTTCAAAGTTGAAAATTTGTGTAAAAAATTGTCTTTTTTTGAAAATTGATATTTATTTTTTTGTTTAATTAATGATACTTATTACATTTTTGTTCTTAAAACTAAAATATGCGTTTAATTCTGTTAAAATTGATATATCCGTGTTGGAGATGAGAAAAAATATTGTAAAACTAATAAAATTTGTTTAAATTCGTCTTTTTATTCTTAAAATTAATATTTTCTATTGTTTAGAATATATATTTTTGAGGAATGTATAACCGGAAAATGTTAAAAAATCTTAGAAAATTGGTGTTAAAAATATTAAATACAGTTGCTTCAATGATATCTTTTCGATATGTAAAGTGATTGTAGCATTTAGAAATGTACTTATGAGGAATGTATAATCGGAAAATGTTAGAAAATTGGTGTTAAAAATATTAAATATAGTTGCTTCAATGATTTCAAAAACAAACTCTGTTAAAAAATTCTGTATGATTTCAAGTGAAAATAATCTGAACCTGAATAGATGGTATTTAAAATACAAAATTCACGATTATGGACTAATGTTGAAAACACGGGTAACATTAAATATACAGCTAATATATAATTATAGATTAGGAAATTCTTAAAGTGTATCCAAATTTATTAAATATAGTATTGAATACAGTGAATAAGTGAAATATGTGAATAAGTATTGATATTTCCATGTTGCTTTTGAAAATACTAGTGTAAAATTATTCAAATTCGTCTTTTCTTTAAAACTGATATTTATTTTTGTTTAATTAATGATACTTGTTAAGATTTTGTTGTTAAAACTAAATTATATGTTTAATTCTTCTGTTAAAATTGATATATCCGTGTTGGAGATGAGAAAAAATAGTGTAAAACTAAAAAAAAAAAAAGTTCAAATTCGTATTTTTCCTCTTAAAATTATTATTAAACTAGTGTAAAACTGATAAAATTTGTTTAAATTCGTCTTTTCCCCTCTGAAAAACTAATATTTCTATTGATTTGCTTAATTAATTACACTCATTATGACTTCCAAATTTTAATTTGGAGATGTTGTGGTAACTGTTATAAAACTAGAATGGATAAATAGCTTAAATCTCTTCTTTTTTTCTCTCTATGTGATACTTTTTCTTGGACGTAAACATTTTGTTGTATACCATTGTAAGTTGTGACGTCAAAATTCTTTGTTATGTTCCCCTACCTGGAATGCATGCATGGAGGGATTGCAGAAAAAAGTTTTAGTTTAGATATGACGTAATAAGGAATGCTCTGCAGGTTCACATTTGTGTGTAGAGGATTTCTTTAAATTATTCGTTTATATTTTAAAATTCTACTTAGTATATATAAAGTACGATGAAATTTCCAATTAGAGTAAAAGTTAACCAAATTCGTTTAATTCGTCTTTTTTCGTTAAAAAATCATTAGTTTCCTTTGTTAATTGTTCAATTATCGAAATTCTTTGAGGTAACGACTGTTCAAAAACTAAAAAAATATCTTTAAATTTCTATTTTAAGTTGTGTATTCTGATTTTATATTTAAAAAAAATAAATAAATAAAAAAATATGAAGAAATCAGTTAAAAATTTAATATTTTCTGTTGTTTTGCTTAATTAATAATGTTCATGAAGGAAATGGTTGTCCAAAACTGGAATGCATGCTTAAATTTCTTTCTATCAAATTGATATTCTGATGTTGCAGTTGATAAAAATCGTAAGAAATCAGTCTTTTTCTATAAAAATCGATATTTTCCATTGTTTTTTACTTAATTATGAATGCTCATTAAGGTTATAGCTGTTGAAAAACTGAAATGTATGTTTAAGTTTTCTCTCTTAAGTTGATAAAAATCGTAAGAGATCAGTCTTTTTCCATAAAACTTGATATTTTCCATTGTTTTTTTACTTAATTAACGATACTGATTAAGGCTATAGCTGTTGAAAAACTAGGATACATGTTTCACTTTCAACTTTTAAGACGTTACATTGATCATATAGTTGATAAAAATCGTAAGAAATCAGTCTTTTTCTATAAAACTGGATATTTTCTATTGTTTTTATTTAATTAATACTACTCATTAAGATGTCTATCAAGCATAATTCAAATATATGTTTAACTTTCTTGTGTTAAATTGATAATCTCATCTTGTAGTTGAAGAAATCTAAATAAAATGGTTAAAAACTGAGATTTTAATTGTTTCGCTTAATTAATAATACTCATTAAAATTACGGTTGTTCAAAATTCAAATATAAATTTAATCTTCATCTTATAGTATGATTCCGAGTTGAGATGTGATTGATAATATTTTTAATTAGGGAAGGTTGATCACCTCTCATGTTATAATAGAATGTTTCTTTTTTCCACTAGGAGGCGTTTGTGGAGGGGGATGCACGGTGGGCGCAGGGGTACCGCAGGAGGGACCAGGAGGGATGGTGGCGGGGCCGCAGGCGGGGCAGCCGGAGGAGGCACCGCAGGCGGGACGGCCCCGCCGCCCCGCCTGCGCTTGAGCTTAAACTCTCCTTTTCCTACTACTCTTGTTTCAAAAAATTTAAATCTGCATCTGGATAATAATGTTACCTAAACCTGTTAAGAAATATTTTTACGCATTGTTACAGTGTTGCATTATTATGTTTAATTAATTATTACGTTACGTTACTAATCGATTTTTCAAAATAATAATAATAATAATAATAATAATAATTTCCTTTTTTGAAATAAATAACAATTTTTGAATAATAACTTATGGTCATGAATAATTGCTATAAATTAAATCTCAAAACAGTTAGTGATTTTAAAATGAAAATCAAATTAATATTTTATTAAATTTATGTATTTTTAATTTAATGAATCTTTATATAATTAAATTGATAAAATTATTAATATGCATTTCGAATTTTACTTTACATAAACTCAATAAATAATCTGTTTTATATTCAATTTATCATTATGTTTTGTAGTAGTTATAAACTGAAGCTTATCATTTGCCTGTTTATTTTATATTTAAAGTTACTGAAATTTAAAACTGTTTATTCAATTAATAATAAAATTAAAATAAAAATTGTCAATTTTTTTTCTGTGAAAGTGGGAGCGAAAAGGTAATGGAAATAAATAAATGATAAATTAAAAAAGCTTAGTTTTGTCAGTTAAAAATCGAAAATAAAATTATTTAAAATAATAGTTACATTATTATATAAAATTAAAAAATAATCATTTTATTACAAAGAAATGGGCCTACTTTCAATAAAATTAACTCACAAAAATTGTCTTCATAAGGTAAGAAAACTGTTAAAAAAAAAAAAAAAATTCAACCAATAATTATTACATAAAAAAGGTCGTTGGAGCATTTTTATTTTTTTTTAACAAAAAATTTTTATAGCACGCCTAGTTACGAAATCACTAATTTAAAGAGTCTAAGAAAGTGTGCGAAAACGATCAATAAAAATAAAAGTTAATCAATAAAAATTATAGTTTATAGTATAGATAAAATACCTAATACAAAAAATATATGATAAAACTTAAAATATTTATTCTGTTAAATAATAATAATAAAGACAGTGTAAAATTATATAACATTGTTTAATCAAATTTACAACTCGCTGTGATTTTATTATCACGAGTTACAATAGATTAAACTTATTGGACTATTATATTCAGCTTTGTATAAAATTTGAGGGAAGGGGGGCAGGAGAATAAAAATATTAAAAAAGGCCCGAACAATGTTGAGCTTACAGCGTTTGGTGGGCCTTCATCAATCAGAAACCAATTTATAAAGTGGCCGGTAAAGAAATAGCAATGGACCGAAATAGCAAGAGACCAAAATGATTAAGGACCGAAATGGCAAGGGACCGAAATGTCCAGGGACCGAAATGTCCAGGGACCGAAATGTCTCGGGACCGAAATGTCCAGGGACCGAAATGTCTCGGGACCGAAACGGCGGGACCGAAACGGCGGGACCGAAATGGCGGGACCGAAATGTCGTGTACCCATCTAGAAATATACATAAGGAATTATTCTGAAACTCCAGGTGTGTAAACAAAATCACGTTATACGTCATATATTTTCGCAAAGAGTATTCTCCGAAATCCAACAGGGGATCGTCAACAAATTGAAAAAGAACGAAGATCTTTTGGATAACCCTGTCAAACTAATGAAGCAAAATAGTTCAAACTGCAGATTATGATTAAGTGACCTATTGCAATAAACTGTGTTCATTTTTATGAATACAGCATGTAAACTCGCAGAGAAATTAAGGCTTTTATAAAAACGGTCCCAAATTTTTCCAAGTTTTTTGCTTATAATTTGCAGAGTTCTTCATAAAACACAATGTTCTTTTCAGAAAATATGACAATCAACATTGTACATAACACCCTGTAATCAGAATTAAAAAATAATAAAAATTGTATGACAAATGAGCAGGTTTACTAAATAATTTTTTACAACGCATGCGTCAACGCTATTAAAATTTCATTTGCATATTATGTTAGTTAAATGTATAGAGCAACTTTCGTGAAAGTTTCAAAAGCATAGCTTGAAAATTCTGAAAATTATCGTTGATAGAATAAGATCAAAATCCGTTATTCCCAAAATGAAGCAAAAAGATGAGGGGGTGTATCCATATTCCCCTGATTCGTGTCTACACAATATTGCACGTACCACTCACTATATTTGGATACAGCTCCTTATCTTTTTGCTTTTGATCAATTACGCGTTAATCCCAGGGCCATCGCGAAGACTTTTTATTGGTGGGGGAGAAAACCTTAAATTGCCAAGTCAAATTTTCATATTTGCCAACTTATTTTATAATTTTGCCAAGTTACCACAATTATAAAATGTAATACAGTTCTTATTTGTAAAAAGTTCAATAATATTCCCAATTAGAGTTGTAACTTTTGCAATTTCTATCAAAAAAAAAGGAAATATATTACAGTTTTTACTAAAATTTTAATGAAATTTGCCAAGTGTAACAACTTTTGGGAATGTTTGGGGGGGGGAGGCTCCCCCCCTGTCCCCCCCCACCTAGCGAGGCCCCTGGTTAATCCGAGTATATTTACGCGAGTTAGAGCATGACCAAGCAGGCAAACAAACCCAATTCACTTTTCAATTACGTTGGAAAATGGAAAGTGTTAAAAATATTTCTGGAAGAAAACCATGCTTATGAAAAAAGTTAAGAGAAGCATGCTGTTTCAAACCATTTCTCTCGAAGAAAACCTTGCCTCCCCCATCCCCTCTAAGAAACGTATTAAATGGCTCCCTGTACCGTCCATAAAGCCTGCAAAAAAGTCGATGTAATTAAAAAAAAAACATTTTAGACAAGTACTTTTTTTTAGCAAGTATAATTATGTAGCATTTTCTTCAAAGAAACTTAGATTTTTTTTCCGTTTGCGAAACAATTCTTTTTTTGACAGGTTTCGTTTTCAAGAGTTTTACAATAAGTGTAAGATGCCTATTACTATTACCAAAGGTCATACTATAGAAATATTTAATAAATATATATTTAAGAAAGGTATATGATAGAAAGGATGTTTTAACAACCTATGAGAATATGTAAGATTGGAAATTGTGTAAAACGGAATCCTGTCTTAAACGGCAAAATGTTAGTCATTATCTTAAAATTATAGATTTTAAGACAAAAACCTGCTTAAAATGGAAATTTTTATAGGTTCTCCTTTTGATTTGAGAGAGTACCCCCCCCCCCCCGAATCCTACCCTTGGCTATGCCACTGCTCTCAAAGAAAACTTCCCCACCCCCGAAAATTCTGAAATGGCGCTCCTGCACATGCCCCCTTTGCAACCCATAGTTTTGGCCCTGTAAGGGCGACCATGCTTCGGCCCTCTGTTCAGGACTTATGAAGTTTCAACTATATTTTCTCTATATTTTGATAAAATTTAGTACATACACATATATACCAATAAGAATTTTGATCAATTTTTTTTCCAACTTATAATAATTTAATCATAATAGTTTTAAGCAAAGGAAACTGTCAGAAAAATCGTAATCCCCAAGCCAGATAAAATCATGATTATTCCCTTGTTATTTAAGATTATGAACGTACTTTTGAAGATGGTAAATTATCCAAGAATAATTTACTGAATAAAAAATTCACAAAAGAAAAATTGGTTATGGAGTGTTGATTTTAAATTCAAGCACTTTTCTCTGGGAGGGACTTCTGTGGCTCCGGTGGGAGGGCAGCACCGTGCGAAGAGAAAATTGCACTTGGGGCGACGAACAGTGGGGCAAAAAGCCTTCAAAACTGGCAAAAAATCGAAAAAATGAAATTTTATTTTGAACTACCGACATACGTCACCATAGGCGTAACTTGGGCTCTAAGACTGGAGGGGCAAAGGTCTCGAAGTATTTTTCTAGAAAATTATACTCCCACCCCCTTTTCTAGTCATCGCGCGCACACATATACTTAAATGTTTGAAAATTTTAATATTCAAAGAAAAAAATATTAAAAATTCAACCATATACGAAAAAAACAGAAAAATCCGAAATTACTCATTTCATGTCTTTAAAAAGATATTTTAAAACATTGAATGCATAACCATTAAATCTCTCATGTTTGATGCACTGTTCAACCAGAAAAAAGTTCAAACAACCTTAATAAAAATTTGTCAAAGCCTTGCACAGGCCGTAAATTCTGGGCCCGGGTATTTTGACTCGGCCCAGTGTAAAAATTAAAAGTTTGACCCGAATCCGGTCTGGCCCGTTCATATTTTCACAGCTCACGCGATCCTTTTATGAAATTCGCGTATTTTCTCAATATTCAACAAATTTTGCATTTTTTCCATGATCCTGTGACGAAATTTGCATTTTTTCGCAATTCTTTGACAAAATTTAATTTTTGACATAATTTTTTACATTTTTGATAAAATTTTTCACTGTCATTTGACAGAAATTTGCGCTTTTGCACGATCGTTTGTCAGAAATTTGCATTTTTTCGCGAATCTTTGATGAAATTCGCGCTTTTTTTCGCGATCTTTTGACAAAATGTGCGTTTTTTGCAATCCTTTGAAAAAAGTTGCGTTGTTTCGTGATATTCAACGAAATTTGCGCTTTTTTCTATGTCAAAATTTGATCTTGTGATAAAATTTGCGCTTTTTTCTGTGACAAAATTTGCATTTTTCGCAATTATTTGGTAAAATTTGCGTTCTTCTGCGATTCTTTGACAAAATAGATTTCGTGTTATTTTATAATATTCAACAAAATTAGAGTTATATGGGCAATTCTTTGACAAAATTTGCGTTTTTCCATACGTTCTTTTTTCAAAATGCGGTTTTTTCTGCCTAATTTGGCAAAATTCAAATTATTTCGCGATATTCAACAAAATTTGCATTTTTTTGCCATTCTTTGACAATTTTGCGGTTTTTCTCAAACCTTTGACAAATTTGAGCTTTTGCACTATTGTTTGTCAAAAATTTGCATTTTTTCACGAATCTTTGACAAAATTTGCGTTTTTTGCGCGATCCTTTGATTGAATTCGCATTGTTTCGCGATAGTCAACAAAATTTGCGCTTTTTTCCGCGATATTGTGACGAAATTTGCGTTTTTTCGCGATTCTTTATTTGCGGGGTTTTTTTCGTGACTGTTTGACAAAATTCGCATTTTTCCGGGACTCTTTGACAAAATTTGTAATTTTTTCTCGATATTTTTGGCAAAATTTGCTTTTTCTCCACTATCCTTTGGAAAAAAAAGATTTTGCGTTATTTAACAATATTCAACAAAATTTGCGTTATATGTGCAATCCTTTGTCAAAATCCGCATTTTTTCTAACATAGTTTTGCAAAATTTGAATTATTTCCCGATATTCAACAAAATTTGCCGCTTTTTTGCGATCCTTTGACAAAATGTCCTTTATTTCTGCGATCTTTTGACGAAATTCGCCTTTTTTGTAATCTTTTCAAGAATTACGCCTTTTTTCACAATCCTTTGACAAATTTGTTTTTGTTTTTGCTATCCTTTGACGATGTTCCTGTTTTTTCCACGCGATCTTTTGACGAAATTAGCGTTTTTCTACGATTTTTGGGCGAAATACACGTTTTTGCCGTAATCCTTTGACAGAAATTTGCGCTTTTTCATGATCCTTTCAAGAAATTTGTATTTTTTCTTCAATGCTTTGACGAAATTTGCGTTATTTCTGCGATTCTTTCGTAAAATTCGACTTTATTTCCGCAATCCTTTCACGAATTTCCACTATTTTTTTTTTTTTTTTTTTTTTTGCAGTCCATTAAAAAAAATGCTTTATTTCGTTGTTTTTTGATGAATTTCTCGATTTTCCACTATTCTTTGATGAAAATCTCGTTTTTTCCTTGATCCTTTGATGAAATTTTCGTTATTTTCCCATTCTTTGACGAAATATGAGTTTTTTCTGCGACATTTTAATGAGATTTGCTTTTATCCGCGATTTTTGACGAAATTCGCATTTTTTATTTTGCGAAATTATCGATTTTTTAATGCAAACTATTAAGAAATTGATATTCTTTGGTAATCACTTCTTGAAATTCGCGATATCTTACCGTAAAGCTTTGTAATGTCCGAATTTCCGGTCTGATGAGCAATTTTTTAAAATTTTCGTCGCAGCTAAAAATCGTCAATGCTATAAATTTTCGGAAGATTCGGAACGAATCCCATGACAATTTGTGATTTTTTTCGTATCGGATTGATGAAGCTCGCTATTTTAAACTTATTACATTTTTGGAAAATTTCCAGAAATATCATTCCTTGAAAACGAACACTTTTTATTCAGCATTTTTCCTATTTTTTCCCAAGCGTACGAAACATAAAATCGGTTTCTGTGCATTCGCGAGTGCTGGGAAAGAAAAAAATGAGTTTTTGATGAGAGTTCTTTCTGATTTTTAGTTAATAACTCAACTATTTATCAGAAATTTAAGATTGAGAGTCTCGGTTACATCAGGAGAGGCCTTGGACTAACTTCTTTTAAATTTTCAGACTTCTAAATCCAATAAAAATTTTTAGCTAACCATTACACACAGTATAACGGTTATTTCGTTATATATTGCTTATTTTGTTATATATTATTTCTATGCACCCCCGTTCCCTTTTTAATTCAAAATTCATTTAAAATTATGCTTCATATTTTTTTTCATTTCCCTCTGACTTATTTCGTTAACCGCCAAAATTAATGCCTCTGGTTCAGGGTCGTACTGGCATAACAGAGAGGGCGGTGGCAAAATGGATAACAAGGGCGCCGATTGCCTTACAAAAGGGCGCAAATCCTTCTATATATATATGTATATATATATAAGGATTTGCGCCCTTTTTTACATATACACACACACACACACACACATATATATATATATATATATATACACACACACACACACATACTACATAATATACGAGTATATTGTTATAAAAACTTTATTCCTGAAATATATATGTCACCCAAAAGAATAATATATAATTACAGAAATGTAATAGACACGAAAATAGTTCTCCGCAAACATTGCACTTTTAAAAAATCTTGATATTAGGCAAGCCAATTTAGAGGGTTTGTTTCCACCGAATTTAGGAAAAAAGTGACCGGAAAAAAAAGGTATCGGAAAAAAAGTGACATAAACTACAAAAGCGAAAAAAAGTGACACGGAAAAAAAGTGACAAGGAAAAAAAGTGACAAGGAATTGATTTTAAGGATTCATTGGTTAAGTATGAAAGGGGGATTGGGGGGGGGGGGGCTCATAATTTAGGTAAAAGGGTTTTTCATGCTGAATTAACTGTTTTGGATATACATTCATACTGAAAAGACGCTTGCCTGATTAGTTTAGGGAAGGGACCATTACCCCTCCCCCATCCGCTCTAAATTAGATAAATGGGTTTTTATACAGAATTATCCAACGTGTGTCAAATTTTAGATATAGGTTCTTTCTGATAAGGCTAATATGTAGTATATAATGCCTGAAGAGATTTGGGAGTTTAATGGTTAAGCATAGAGGGGGAACGGGGGAATAACTTCTCTTAAATTAAATTAATAGCTTTTTACGCAAAATTATCCGATTTGCTTGGAATTTTGGACATAGGTTCATTATGATAAGACCTATCTCTGATTAATTATGGGTTCTTTTGCTTATCTCTCCTCAAATTAGATAAATCGTTTTTTATGCAGAATTATCTGATGGATTTCAAATTTTAAATGTAGGTTCTTTTTGATAAGGTGAATCCCTGAATAGTTTTAAGAGTTTATATAAGTAAGAAGAGGGATAGAATATAACCCCCCTTAAATTAAATAAATGGCTTTTTACGCAAAATCATCGGATTTGCTTCAAATTTTGGATTATAGATTCATTATGATAAGGCTTTTCCCTGATTAGATATGGGGTTCTTTTGGTAACTAAAAAGGGGGGGGGCAGGTGATTATCGCCCCCCTCAAATTTGATAAATTGTTTTTTATGCACACTTGTCAGATTTATTTCAAATTTTGGATATACGTTCTTTCTAATAAAATGAAAACCTAAATAGTTTTAAGGCTTTAATAGCTAAGTCTTAAATGGGGGGACGGAGGATAACCCCTTTAAATTAAATAAATTGCTTTTTACGCACAATTATCCGATTTGCTTCAAATTTTGGATGTAGATAAGGCGAATCCTTGATTTGCTGTGGGTTATCCCACATTCACCCCTCTATACTTAGCCATTAAACCCTTAAAACTATTCAGGGATTCACTTTAACAGAAATAACCTATAAGCAAAATTTGAAATACGTCGGATACTTGTGCAAAAAATCAATTTATCTTTTTTAAGGAGCGGGGGGATAATCGCCTGCTTAGTCTTTTTAATTAGCAAAAGAACCCCATAACTAATAAGGGATACGCCTTATTATAATGAATCTATATCCAAAATTTGAAGGAAATTGGATAATTCTGCGCAGAAAGTCATTTATTAATTTAAGGGGATTATCCCCCTTTCACCCCTCTATACTTAGCCCTTAAATTCTTAACACTCTTCAGGGATTCACTTTATGAGAAGGAACCTATATCCAAAATTCCAAATACATCGGATATGTGTACAAAAAAAGCCCAATTTATCAAATTTAAGGGGGTGGATAATCACCCCCCTTTTTAATTAGCAAAAGAACCCTATAACTAAAGGTACATCTTATCATAATAAGCTTATGTCCAAAACTCGAAGCATATCGGATAATTCTGCATAAAAACAGATTTATCTGGTTTGAGGGGAAGATAATTGCTCGCCCCCCCCTTTATAATAAGCAAAAGAACCCCATAACTAATCAGAGATACATCTTATCATAATGAACCTACGTCCAAAATTCCCAGCAAATCGGATAATTCTGCGTAAAAAGCTCTTAATTTAATTTAATAGAGGTTATTCCCCCATTCCCCCCTCTATGCTTAACTATTAAACTCCCAAAACTCTTCAGGCATTATGTATGTAACCCTTATCAAAAAGAACCTATATGCAAATTTGACACATTTTGGATAATTTTGCATAAAAACCCATTTATCTAATTTAGGGCGGAAGGAGGGGGGTAGGTAATCGTCATTTCTCAAAACTAATCAGGCAAGCGCCTTTTCAGTATGAACGTATATCCAAAAATTGAACTAAAACAGTTAATTCAGCATTAAAAGCCCATTTACCAAAATTATCAGCTTCCCCCCTCGATCCCCCTTTCATACTTAACCAATGAACCCTTAAAATTAATAATAAATCCCCCAAATCAATTTCTTGTCACTTTTTTCCGGTAACTTTTTTTCCTTATCACTTTTTTTCCGGTAACTTTTTTTTCGTGTCTCCTTTTTTCCGCTTTTGTAGTTTATGTCACTTTTTTCCCGATAACTTTTTTCCGGTCACTTTTTTCCGTTTACCGTTTCGACCACACTTTTTAAAAAATATATACCTCTATTTTCCACAGGGATGCCGCGGACGCGCTATAGCGCATAAAATACGCAAAAAATCGGTGACGGGACGCAGAAAAATAGCTCTTACACGTCCCATAGGATGCGTAATTTCGTCAAAAAATCGCAAAAAAGGCGACTTTCGTTAAAAAAATCGCGAAATAACGATTATTTTCCGGCAAATTTCGTCTAAAGATTCGCGAAAAAATCGATAATTTCGTCACAAAATCTATAAAAAAACGACAGATTTCCTCAAAAGATCGCGAAAAAACGACAGATTTCCTCAAAAGATCGCGAAAAAACGACAGATTTCCTCAAAAGATCGCGAAAAAACGACAAATTTCATCTAAAAATAACGTTAAAATGGAAATTTTGTCAAAATTCACAAAAAGCGCAAATTTCGTCAAAAAATCCCGAAAAAACAGTAACTTTCGTCATAAGATCGTGAAAAAACACAAATTTCGTCATAGGAGCATGAAAAAAAAAGAATTTAATTCCGGGAGTGAATTTTCCTGTTCCAAAAACTAATTTTCTTGCTTCAAAATAGTTTTTTTGCTGCTTCAAAAACGGATTTTCCTGCTTCACAATCCGTTTTTAACTGCTCCACGTCTTTCTGAGTAAATTTAACTCCTGAACGCACCCATTCATTAAATTAAGAATACCCCTTTACTCAACAAGTTTTTTTATTTCACTAGAAAAAATGTTTCTTTCAATAAATGTGTCTTGCCCCTTTTTAAAAGAAATGCTAACAATAGTGACTCTTGTTATCTTCTACGCACAAATAAGCATTATTTTATAATTAAATATATATTTTGCACATTTATTTTTAAAAAAGTAAAGAAAATTTTTCTTAATAATTTAAAAAACTTAATATTGGTTTTAATTAATTATTTATTATTATTAAAATAATTATTGCATTTCATTTTTCTTTTGCAAGTGAACAAGTTTTGCATCGAAAAATATGACTTATTAGTAGTGGGGACCCGCTTTTGTAAAAAAGGGTAAAAAAAAAAAAAAAGGGACCCAAAATTTTAGAAGTTCTGGGTCCCAGGGACCCAGGATTTTTCAAGTCCAGCGGCATCACTGTAATTTCACTCACGTTATCTAATGATAGATTAAATAAGCCGAATATTACTATTGAGAAATAGTGGGGATTTAAATAAAAATATTTGCGAAATTTAAGCATTGTGTTAATTAACTTTAACCGCATTACATCAATTAACATATGTGAAGAAGAATTGCATATTAAATACAGTAAAACCCCGATAATTCGGATTAATTGGGACCAGACTTAATCCGGATTTTCGAAAATCCGGATTATCCGGAGAATAAGAAAAAAATTAAATAAAATAAGACATACGTACAGAAAATCACCTTTATATTTAAGTTATTGATTATTTACAGACAGTAAAAATGTTTACTTTGTAATAAAAAAGTTTGTAATTTTTTGCTGTGCCAGTTTTCTACACCTTTTGTGAGTCGTACGGTCACGCATCCGCTTGAGCATAAGTAGTTCGTTGGGTGTAGTTTAAATAAGAGTTTAAATAAGAAAGCTTAAGGTATTCTTTCGAAAAGATTTCAGAAAAAGTTTTTTTTTAATTCAGAATACGACGATGAAGCAAGTTTATGCTATGGAAATTAACCAAATCGTTTCTCAATCGCTTGACCAAACCGATCCGGATTATCCGGAGATCCGGATTTACGGGGTCCGGATTTGCGGGGTTCTACTGTAAATGTATCTGTGATGCCCTAAAAAGTACAGTACAAATCTCAAGAAATATGGAATATTATTAATATGGAATGGATTAATATTTATTGAAAATTATTTAACTAATAAGAAGTAAAATTTGCTTTTAACTATATATTACATTTACTTACATAACTCAAACTTTATCTCGAAAATCTGAATAACAGCATCCATAAAATTATTTCGAAATAAAAAATAAAAATAAAACGAATTAAAACAATTTCATTGGCTCAAAACACTAAAGTTCAAAACATTTTATACAATTCAATAATATTTTATATAATACAATCTCTAGGATACAAATACTAATTACGATGTAAAAAAATTTTCCAAACCGTAATAGGAATTAAGTTTTTTTAATGTGATTTATTATTATTTTTTTAAGGGGAGGGGGGTATTTTTTTTTCTTCATTTCTTCAATAATACGTAAATTAGTTTCAAATTAAATTTAGACTATATATATATATATATATAGATATATGTATGTGTGTGTGTGTATATATAAAAAAGTGACTATATATATATATACATATTAAAAAAAATCCCCCTATTATGAAATCAATTAATAAAATAACAATGTGACTTTTTTTGTAAAAAATTAAAAAAAATGGAAATACTAATATAAATACTAATATAAATAATAAAAGGAAATACTATATCAAAAGTGTCTTATAGAATTTTTTTCATAGTAAAAATCACAAGAAATATGGAATATTATGAATATGGAATGGATTAATATTTATTGAAAATTGTTTAATTAATAAGAATTAAAATTTGATTTTAACTATATATTACATTTATTTATTTAATTCAAACTTTATCCCGAATATCTGAATATCAGTCTCTACACAATTATTTCCAAGTAAAAAATAAAAAATTAAAATTAAACGAATTAAAATTAAAATAATAAATTAATTCATTGACTCAAAATTCAAAATTCGAAACACTATTTTTTACGATTCAATAATATTTTATATAATACAACCTCTAGGATACAAATACTAATTTTGGTGTAACAATATTCCAAATCATGGCAAGAATGGCATATATTTTACAAGAATTATTTTTTAAAAGGTTTTTTTTTTTTTTTTTTTTTTTTTAAACATATAACATATAAATCAATTTCAAATAAGAAAAAAAAAATTCTTTATCTTACAAAAAATTGACAAAATGATAATGTGACTTAAAAAGTTTTTTTTTTTTTCCCCTTGTAAACAATTAAACTTTTAAAAAGTAAAATTACTTTGTTTTAGAAGTGCTCTGAATAGAATTTTTTTTTCGCAGTACAAATCTCAAGAAATAGAATCTTTCATTGAAAATTTTCTGGTCAATAACATCCTCTTTCACTCATCTCCCCCAGCTGACTTTAAAATATTATGAATATTAATGGATTAATATTTATTAAAAATTATTTAACTAATAAAAAGTAAAATTTGATTTTAACTATATATTACTTAACTTAGTAAATTTAAACATTATCCCGAATATCCGAATAACAATCACCATACAATTGTTTCCAAATCGAAAATAAATATTAAAATAAAACAATTTAAAAAATTTATTTGTATCAAACTCAAAATTGCAAAATATTATATAATACAACTCAATAATATTTTATGTAATATACGCTCAAGAATACAAATACTAAGTATGGCGTAAAAATTTTGAAAAAAGTTATTTTAGTTCGGGGCGAGATTAATGTCGATTTATGTAAATTATTAAAACAAAAAAAGTTTTATTTATTTATTTATTTTAACAATAAAATGATATCATATAGAATTTTTTGATTTGAATTGTGTTTTTTAAACAGTTTATATATATATTAATACTCTTGCGAAAGTGATACAATTATTAATAATAAAAAAGTAATAATAAGTAATCTTACCTTACAACGTTTTTCAATGAGCAAATCATAGATCTTGTTATGCAAAATGCATGCAACGTCAGTGGTGATGAAATTTTTAGAGTGCTGTACACTTACACTATTTTAAAAAAGTACGAAGCACGAGCTTATATAGAAAAACATTTAAGATTACAACTAAATATCTAAATAACTCAGGACACAGGGAAATAATGTAAAGTAAAGGCGGAATTGTTCTTTGGAACTGGATCAGTTGAAAATTAGAAACACATATATTTCCGGTTTCTGTGGTGTTTTTTAAATCTTTAAGACTACGACTAAGAGGGAGTTGTTCCTTGACACCAGATGAAAATGAAACGAGAAAAACGAAGCATGTTGCACCCCAAGAGCACTTTATGTATACCGTACCGGCTATCGGCTGAAAATTAGAAACACATGCTTTTCCAGTTTCTGTGGAATGGACAATAGATGACTGATTGATTTCGCTACTCTCTTTTCCCTTGGACATAATGTGTTTTGGTAGTATTTCAAATGAGCAGATTTACATTTACAAAGGCTGTGCCAAGCAATAGATTTGCTTGTATTTTCTCCAGAAATCTCAGAATTCGGTATAATAAATAAAAAATGTCACACCTGATATTAATTACTACAGTCACACTGGGTATATGCAGAGCTCATATTCAGTTAACTTGAACCCCCCCCCCTCCCCCCCCTGAAATGACAATTTGTCTTCTTGGGAACTCTCATGTTATTGACTAACAGCTTTGAAAACTGAACACAAACATCTGCGCTTCTCTTAACGACGTTGATTTCCAGGGGTTTATATATTTATATTGATTACATGTGTATTTTTCATTTTGTAATTTGCGGTGGTGTTTGAAGTTTAAAGAGGTTAAGCAGATCAGATCCAGTATATAAACAGTTTTTAGATATTGGCATTTTTGGATGCTAAAAATTATTGACTTTTCAAAGAGATATAAAAAATTAGCCTATTCTTCTTTCAAAAGCAAAATTTACATAAGTTTCCGTTGCAAACTCTCCTAAAAAATTATTCTTCATAATCTGGCCTATATTATCATTTAATAAATTAATGATAATATAGGTCATTAAGACCTATATTATCATTAAGAAATTATAGAGTGCTTCAGTTTATTAGAACTAGGAGCACTAATTTATGTATGTGTGAGAGGCAGTATAATTACAAAAACAATATAATTGTTTTTTCACCAAAGAGCTGAATGAAAGAAAGAAAAGAAAATCTGATTAGGGGCGCCAACATTACGAAAATATTCTAATATATATATTTTTTTAATTTATTTTCCTGTGGCGTTGAAAAAAAAAAAATCTGATGCTCCATGGGCTCCATGTTTACAAAAAAACGATATTAGTTTTTTGAAAGTTTTTTTACATAAACACGGAAAAAAATCCGACCAAGAGCGTTGTGATTATAAAAACATGATATTTGTTTTTTGAAAGTTATTTTTAAAGAAACACTGAAAAAAAAAAAATCTGACCATCGGCGCCATGATAACAAACACACGATATTAATATTTTGAAAGTTATTTTTACAAGAGGCGCTGAAAAAAGCTGACGAAGGGCGCCATAATTACAAAAACCAATATTAGTTTTTTTAAAGTTATTTTTGTAGAGGCGCTGAAAATATCTGTCCAGAGGCGCCACAATTCCAAAAATATGGTATTAGTTTTTTGAAAGTTATACTTAAAGAGGCGCCAAAAAAGATCTAAACAAGGGCGCCATGATCATATTAAACTGATATTAGTTTTTTAAAAAAAAGTTATTTTAAAGAAGTGTAAACAGGTTTTTTTACAGAGGTTTTTTACAGAGGAAAAATCTGACTAAGGGCACCATGTTTCCCAAAATACGATATTAGTTTTTAAAAGTTATTTTTGCAAGAGGCGCTGAAGAAAGATGACCAAGGGCGCCATAATTATAAAAACCGATATTAGTTTTTTAAAAGTTATTTTTTGTAGAAGCGCCGAAAAAAGTTTGACCTGGGGCGCCCGATTCCAAGAACATGATATTAGTTTTTAAAAGTTATTTTTAAAGAGGCGCTGAAAAAGATCTAAACAAGGGCGCCATGATTACAAAAACATCATATGTCTATTTTAGGTTATTTTTACTGAGGTGTTGATAATGTCAGACCAAGGGGTTTCCCAAAACACGATAGTAGTTTTTTGAAAGATATTTTTACAAGAGGCGCTGAAAAAAGCTAATCAAGGGCGCAGTAATTAGAAAAACCGATATTAGTTTTTTTTTTAATTATTTTTGTAGAGGCGCCGAAAAAAATCTATCCCAGGGCGCCACGATTCCAAAAACACGATATTAGTTTTTTTGAAAGTTATATTTAAAGAGGCGCCGAAAAAGATCTAAGGGCGCCATGATTACAAAAACATGATATAAGTTTATTTTAGGTTTTTTTTTTTTTTTTTTTTTTTTTTCTTACAAAGGTGTTTATAAAATCAAACCAAGGGCACCATGTTTCAAAAAACAGGGTATTAGTTTTTTAAAGTCATTTTTACAAGAGGCGCTGAAAAAGCTCGCGAGGAGGCGCGAAAAAAATCTGTCCAAAGGCGCCACGATTCCAAAGAACGTATTATTATTATTTTTTTTTAAGTTATATTTAAAAAGGCGCTGAAAAAGATCTAAACAAGGGCGCCATGATTACAAAAACATGATATAAGTCCATTAAAGGTTATTTTTACTGAGGTGTTGGTTAAAGTCAGATCAAGGGCGCCATGTTTTCCAAAACACGATAGTAGTTTTTTGAAAGATATTGTTACAAGAGGCGCTGAAAAAAGCTGACCAAGGGTGCCATAATTACAAAAACCGATATTAGTTTTTTAAAAGTTACTTTTGTAGAGGCGCCGAAAGTATCTGTCCAGGGGCGCCACGATTCCAGAAAACATGGTATTAGTTTTTTGAAAGTTATATTTAAAGAGGCGCCGAAAAAGATATAAACAAGGGCGCCATGATTACATTAAAATGATATTAGTCATTTTTAGTTTTTTTACAGAGGTGTTAAAAAAAATCTGACTAAGGGCGCCGCATGTTTCCCAAAATACGATATTAGTTTTTAAAAGTTATTTTTTACAAGAGGTGCTGAAGAAAATTGACCAAAGGCGCCATAATTATAAAAATCGATACTAGTTTTTTAAAAGTTATTTTTGTAGAAGCGCCGAAAAAAGTCTGATCTAGGGCGCCACGATTCCAAAAACATAATATTAGTTTTTGGAAAGTTATTTTTAAAGAGCGCTGAAAATGATCTAAGCAAGGGCGCCATGATTACAAAACACGATATTAGTTTTATTTAGGGTTTTTTACAGAGGAGTTGAAAAAAATCTGACTAAGGGCGCCTTGTTTCCCAAAACAAGATATTAGTTTTTTAAAAGTTATTTTTACAAGAGGTGCGAAAAAAACTGAAGAAAGGCGCCATGATTACAAAAACACAATATTATTTTTTTTAAGTTATTCTTACAAAGGCGCTGAAAAAAAATCTGATAAGGATCTTTTAAATTGGCATTCCACCTCTTTTTCTCATCGTTTGTATTTTCACAAAAAAGCAGAATAAATATAAAACTACAGCGCAGCCACCTATGGCGCTAAATGTTTGATAAAAATGCTAAATATGTCATTACCTTTAATTTGCCAAATGAAAATTTTTGAAATTTTATGCCTTACAGAATGCATAACTAATGTAATACTCCCATTAAAAAAAAAAAAAAAAAAAAAAAACGTGACGAGGGGCGCACCGGGCATTTGCCTCGTTGCCCGGTGGGCCAGTACGACCCTGCTCTGGTTATTCGTAAGAAATATGCCCGCACTTTAATCAACCGTTTCAAAACAATTTCCAGATGTCAGCTAAGTCTGATCGGATATTCTTTTCATCGCCTTTTATGGTCATCAAACAGTAACGCGGTTAAATTGCAACTTAATGCTTCTTTCACTTCATGAGAAAATGCTAAAAAGAATTTAACATCTGCGCATTAAAATCTGGTTATCCCTTGCTAGACATAACTATTGCAGTTCTTGGGTGTGAGCTGTTCTTATCGTCCGTTACAAAAGCCCTTGCTGCACGTGTAAATTAATGTATTGGCAACCATGAGAATTTTACCCCCTTTCAGCAGGGGAGTCAATTGCAGGGGAGTCATTGAATACCGATCAGCTGGCTGCATGTTGGCTGCAATTTGTAGTGTCGACTCCATTGTGCATGGGCAAACTTTTGTATTTGGCGACTTTGTTCAACGCCAACGCTGTTTGTGTCATCTCTGTAAGACGGTCACTTTACCCGCTGCTCTCGAACCAAAAGGTTCGACTTTTGTGTCCGGAGACTTTCTCTCCGATCATATAACTGTACCTCCCCTTATTACATACGCATAAATAAAAGTCTGACTTATTCATCATTGTGGGGTTTTTCGATATCTTTTTAACGGACCTGGTCTACTGTGCCTTTTTATTTCTATCCTTTCGAGTGCTGCAGTCTAGTTTACAAAAAAACATCATATGAACATTATCTACGTAACAGCCTCTATAAACAGAGCGAAACTTTGTTTTATTACTATAAATAAGTTTTTATGTTTACGGATTTTAAAATGACATAAATCCAAACGAACTTTCAAAAACTGAATATGATAGCAGATTTTTCTATATCTCTTTAAAGTAACTAATGGTTACTTAATTCCATTTTTTTCCGTTCAACACACAAAAAACTTATTAAAAGGGATTTGTTTTACAAACAGAACGTGTTCCAACTGTTCCAACAGTGTCACCAGTAAATACTCACTGCAGTTTACTGTGAATTACTAGTGTGAAACAGTTGACTATATAGTCAAGTGCTTTCATATAATCATGAGGTTAGATAATATAATAATGAAATGACAATAATGAAAGCCTTGAGAAGTAGTCAAGAGATCCACCCCACACATGCATATAAAAAACTCACGCTAATAGAATTGAAAAAGGGCTCATAGGTTCAGCATTTCTGGAGGGGAAAAAGAGCAGAGGAAATGTTTTTTATTGTACATAGACTATGGCATTAAAAATTTTACTAAGATACATACCGAAAATTACTGATATGAACGGAAAAAAGTTACTGCTGGGTATTTGGAATCATCCAGTATTTATTCAATTTGCACTCAAAATGTAGTACATAAAAGGTTAAATAAAAAAGTAAAGAAAATCGAAATGTAAAATTGGCCCAGAATAATACAAAAACTGGAGGGGCAAAAAGTAAGTCTTGCCCCTGCTCCTGGAAAACTAGGGGGGCATATGCCCCCCTTCGCCCCCGCCAGATTACGCCCATGTACGTCACTTTAATAGAGCAGATGTCAGTACACATCTTCCTAGTATTAAAATTTGCGCAAAGTTATTTTGATCGTCACTAGAGAAAGAAGTTAAACTGCATATTGTGCTTTGATAATAAGTGAAAAAAAAATCCATAATTTTATTTCAACATTCGTTTGTTAATTTCGCTATAATAATTAAAAAATATTTTTTTTTGACTATGGAACCTTTAACTACAAGTATGTATCAATAATTCATTAACTTTCAATTTATTTTAGTACGATTTTTATAGATATACAGACGCTTAGAATATATAGTGGTGAAATTTATAAAAAAATTAACACTGTCTACAAACATTGTAGGTTTTAGTTATGAGTTAAGTGTTAATTATAATTTTTTCTACTAAGTATGAGTTTTAAAAGGACAAATATGCCAGAAAATCTTGCTCCTTTTTGCCACTTTTTTAATTGTATGGTCATTTTTATAGCTAATCATCCTTAAATTTTTGTTAGTGTACGGGTGTGCCAAACATGATTATAAATATTTTCTTTGTTAAATACGAATTTTAATGCATTGTTTATCAAAAAAACAATGTATTTAAATGAAACTGACTATCATGGAACGTTTTAACAAAAGACTTTTGAAAAGTAATGTGATTTTATGGTATAAGAGCTCCATAATCGGAGAAACTACGAACAAGTAGTTTAAATGAAAAGAAGATTAAATGTTTTAAAGTTTAATATAAATTCCGATGAGCAAAAGCCTGGCGAAACAAGGGAAATGCTTTAGAATTAACGCTTTAGAATTAATGCTTTAGAATGCTTAAGAGTGGCTTGGCAAATCGTTTTCATTTCCTCGATTTGAAAAACAAACAGAAGCGTCAATGAAAAGCAAACGTGCCCATCTTCATATTCCGTCTGAATTTGTTCTGGACGATCAAAAATATCAAGAGTAAAACGGTTATACAATTCTAGTTACATATTCGTTAGTGTACGTGACATGTATGAGTTTAAGATCTGAAAAACAGGAAAACAAAAAGTGTGTGTTAGCACTAAAACAACAGAACCAGTTTTTCTTCTGCTGTCTTTATGGTAAACGGAAAAAAAGTGACCGGAAAAAAAGTTATCGGAAAAAAAGTGACCTAAACTACAAAAGCGGAAAAAAAGTGACACGGAAAAAAAGTGACACGGAAAAAAAGGGACAAGGAAAAAAAATGACACGGAAAAAAAGTGACAAGGATTGGTTTTGGGGATTTATTATTGATTTTGGGGATTCATTGGTTAAGTATGAAAGGGGGATCGGGGGGGGGGGGCTCATAATTTAGGTAAATGGGTTTTTCATGCTGAATTAACTGTTTTGGTTCAATTTTTGGATATACGTTCATACTGAAAAGACGCTTGCCTGATTAGTTTTGGGAAGGGACGATTACCCATCCCCCATCCGTCCTCAATTAGATGAATGAGTTTTTATGCAGAATTATCCAACTTGTGTCAAATTTTCATATAGGTTCTTTTCGATAAGGCTTATATATAGTATAAAATGCCTGAAGAGTTTTAGGAGTTTAATGGTTAAGTATAGAAGGGGAACGGGAGATAACCTTTCTTAAAATTAAATTAATGGCTTTTTACGGATAATTATCCGATTTGCTTCGAATTTTGGACATGGGTTCATTAAGACGTATAAGACGATAAGACGTATCTCTGATTAGTTATGGGGTTCTTTTGCTTGTTATAAAGGGGGGACGAGCAATTATCTCTCCCTCAAACTAGATAAATAGATTTTTATGCAGAATCATCTGATGCATTTCAATTTTTAAACATAGGTTCTTTCTGATAAGGTGAATTCCGGAATAGTTTTAAGGATTTAATGGCTAAGTATAAAGGGAAGATGGGGGAAACCCCTCTAAAATTAAATAAATGGCTTTTTATGCAGAATTATCCGATTTGCTTCGAATTTTGGACGTAGGTTAATTATGATAAGACGTATATCTGATTAGTTATGGGGTTTTGCTAATTAAAAAGGGGGGGCGGGTGATTACTACCCCCGGCCTTAAATTAGATTTTAAAAAAATTATGCACACTTATCCGATTTATTTTAAATTTTGGATGTAGGATTTTTCTCATAAAGTAAATTCCTGAATAGTTTTAAGGGTTTAATGGCTATGTATAGAGGGAGATGGCTTTTTGCGCAGAATCATCCGATTTGCTTCAAATTTTCGATGTATATTCATTATGAGAAGGCGTATCTCTGATTAATTATGGGGCTCTTTTGCTAATTAAATAGGGGAAGCGGGCGATTAATCCCCCACTCTTTAAATAAGATTTTTTTTTACAATTATCCAACGTATTTCAAATTTTGGATATAGGTTTTACCTGATAAAGTAAATCCCTGAATAGTTTTAAGGGTTTAATGGCTAAGTATAAAGGGATGAACGGGGGATAACCCACAATTAATCAGGAGTTCGCCTTATCATAATGAACACACATTCAAAATTTGAATCAAATAAGATAATTCTGCGTAAAAAGCCATTTATTAATTTAAGGGGGGTTAGCTTCCGTTTCCCCACTGTATACTTAGCCATTAAACCCTTAAAATTATTCTGGGATTCACTTTATGAGAAAAAACATATATCCAAATATGAAATATATCGGATAAGTGAACATAAAAAACAATTTATATAATTTAAGGGGGGGGGGGATAATCACCCGCCTTAATTTTTAATTAGAAAAATAACCCCATATGTAATCAGGGATACGCCTTATCATAACGAATCTATAATCCAAAATTTATAGCAAATCCTATAATTCTGCGTAAAAAAGTAATTTAATTTAAGGTAGGTTATATTCTATTCCCATTCAATACTTAGATATCAAATCCTTAAAACTATTCGGGGATCCACCTTATCAGTAAAAACCTACATTTAAAATTTGAAATACATGGGTTAATTCTGCATAAAAACCTATTTATCTAGTTTAAGGGGGAGATAATTGCTCGCCCCCCCTTTATAATAAGCAGAAGAACCCCATAACTAATCAGAGATACGTCTTATCATAATGAACCTATGTCCAAAATTCTAAGCAAATCGGATAATTATGCGTAAAAAGTTATTAATTTAATTTAAGAAAGGTTATCCCCCGTTCTCCCTCTATATATAACCATTAAAACTCCTAAATCTCTTCATGTATTATATACTATATATAAGCCTTATCGAAAAGAACCTATATTCACAGTACCCGACTTAGACAGTGGGTGGCCCTGGGGCAAACATTATTAGAGTGACCCCTTCTATCTTGAAAATGTTTGTGAATTATACTCAAGTGACTAAAATTAAAATTCAAACCTATTGTATGTATGCATAAATTTCGTACCAAGTACTGATTTCAGTATTTATATTTCACATCTTTATCATCAGAAGATAAATAATTTTAACTATTAATTTTTTTTGTGATGTAACTATTACTTTAAGGGAACGTGGGGCAGGGAAGCAAAGGGGGTAGGAGAAAAAAAGACCCCTTAAAATTCAAAAAAAAAGAATTTTGGTAATATTTTGCTATTTTATATCATTTGGCCCTCTTTTAACAAGAAACTTTTCTCTCCTTGGGGGGGGGGGGGGGCCTTCAAACCGGGGGCCCGGGGCAATTGCCCCGCATGCCCCTGCCTCAGTCAGGCCCTGTATATTCAAATTTGACACACGTTGGATAATTCTGCATAAAAACCCATTCATCTAATTGAGGACGGATGGGGGGGGGGGGTAATCATCCCTTCCCAAAACTAATCAGGCAAGCGTCTTTTCAGTATGAACGTATATCCAAAAATTGAACCAAAACAGTTAATTCAGCATGAAAAACCCATTTACCTAAATTATGAGCCCCCCCTCCCCCCCCCCGATCCCCCTTTCATACTTAACCAATGAATCCCCAAAATCAATAATAATTCCCCAAAATCAATCCTTGTCACTTTTTTTCCTTGTCACTTTTTTTTCGTGTCACTTTTTTTCCGCTTTTGTAGTTTAGGTCACTTTTTTTCCGATAACTTTTTTCCGGTCACTTTTTTTCCTAGATTCGTCTTTATAGTAATACGTACATTTTGCCTGAGAAAGGTTGATCCAATCCTTCAAAACGAGTCGCTAATATTCATTATAAGGTTTGCTTGAGAATAATTAAAATTACTAATTATGTTTACATTTTTTAATGCGATATTATGGATGATTTATAAATATCTAATTAGTATAAAACTATCTTAAATTCTTGCTTTTAACTCATTTTTCTACAAAAAATATTGAAAAAGGTTTGTAAATTAATTAATAAATTACTATTTAGCTTATGTAAAAGTTTAAAATTTTACTACTTTTCTTCTACAAAAGAATCCATAATGTGCTTTTTTTGTTCAAAGTAAATTTTATTTTTTGCCAACTTTGGAGGCTTCCTGCCCCACTGTGCGACGTTTCAATTTGGTGCCCCCTCCCCCCCACACACACAAAGAGACACCAATTCTCTTTGTGACAAGTGTCACAAAATGTAAAAACACAAATAAATTCTATTGAATACATGTTTGACGCTTATTGTGGAACTTTTAAATGTTTAATTTTAACAACTAAAAATTGTAAAAGAACATTGCGCTTACATTTTGACAAAGGGGATCTGCAAAACATACGTGGAAAAAATGTATCTGACAGTAAAGCATAATCCCTTGTGTATTAAAAAAAAAAAAAAAAAAAAAAAAAAAAAAAAAAAAAACACGCTATTTTGAAAATGTATGTTTTTTTCACCAAAAAATCCCAATATGTTTATATATACAATTTTTTTAAAATAAAAAACGAAGAAAAAAACGACAATGACAGTATAAATTTGCGCCCCCCTATTTCCGCGCCCGGTGCGGTCGCCCCCTTCGCCCCCCCCACTTCGCACGACACTGGGGGAGGGCATTATAGAGTTCCCGAGGGGGGGGGGGATTGCACTTTTTGACCATTATAAACACACAATCTCACAATTTTGGGAAACATTTCATTGCTCGGGGGGTGGAGGGGGATATCCCCCCGGAGTCACCCCCTGAATTTATATACCGTAATTTCGGGTGTATAAGCCGCAGATCAAACAATTCTTTTTCGACCCAGATTTTTTCAAGAAACAAATATAACTAGTTAGATCGCCGTAAATATTTGTCTTCAATTACTAAATAAGATTTCTGGGCCCAAAAAGAATTATTTGAGCCGCGGCTTATACACCCGAAATTACGGTATATATGTGTTTTTTTAGTTAGAGATGATTCTTGTTTATTTTTGTGATTTATAAAAGGATTTTTATTATAACAGAAACATAATAAACAAACATAGCTTCGACATGAAATATAGGGCTACATATTAATATTGACTAATTTTGAATACACTTTAAATTTTACTTACACACTTTTTTAAAAAGAAAATTACTTTAATTGATTACCTTACAAAATGCACATTTAAAAATCAATTTTATTAAAATATTTCTTTTGAAAGAAAAAAAAAAAACAATTTTTTATTTAAAAATCTATATATTTAAATTCTGTTATTAAACCGCTTATTATTTCCTTTTTCTAGTTATTTTGTCAGCAAATGCATAGCTTTTTAATTTCTGCGAAAAAAACTATCAATTATAATTCTACGCAATAGATGGCGATAGCAGTCAGTTTAAAAATTGTAATATCGACGTCATAAACAACATGTCAGCCTCGCGGCGTTCCTAACCAGAGCGGGAGAAAACTGTAACGCTTTAAAGAATTATCATAACAAGTTTTTAAACCTTGATGAACCACGTGCTCTCTCTAGGCCGTGTTTGGTGCTTTCGGCTACCGCTAAGCTGTTTTTAGGAAACTGATATGATGTTACGAGAGCATATGGCCTTAAAAATATAACTTGACCATTTAATGTCATGCTGACCATAGCGAGTTGCCGATACGGAAGTCCTGTCATTTGAACTCCCACTTCACTGGACGAATGAGTTCATGTGGCGATATCTCGGGCGAGGGGCTTTCGCAGCTGCAAATTAAAACCGTAGATGAAACTGTCAAGGTGATATTTACTTATTTTGTGTTTAGGCTTAATGGTAAGTCAATATTATTCGTATTGTTATGACTAACGTTTGGCTGAAAATAAGTAAAGTGCATATTACTTGGATACATTTAGCCACTCCCGTGCGATTAATTATATGAAGAAATGACTAACGATGATGTAGAAGGTATTCTAAATATAATATACTGCCAATTTATGCACACAGACATTTCCGGTGAAGGAAATTGATATCGAGAAAAAGTGACAGGAAAAAGGATATTGAACAGCCATGTATGCGGGCATTAATTCTTCGAGCAGTGCTTCTAGTAATGTAACTACTATTGAAAACGATAATAACTCGTTGGAAATTCCAGAGTGGAAAAAAATGCTTATTATGAAAAAACGCGCTGGAATCGCTAGTGATGAGCATAACCGCCGCAACGCAGATTCCCTACCCAGCAATGTAAACATTACTCGCAACGGTGATAGTAACTACACGTGTGATAATTTTCCTTCGGGTAACAAGTTTGCTCGATCAGCGAAAGTCGTTGAGCAAGATTTGCGCGAGATTTCACCGCCGAAAACTGTTACGATCGGCAATATTAATGTAGAACTACGGAGCGTGAAATCTTCAGAAAATCCAGATTCGTCGTCTGATTCTTCTAAATTGGATAAAATATCGAATTCCGATTTAAATACTACGGAATCTGAAGATGACGGCTGTGAAGATCTACAGTACGGTCCTGGTATTGTCGATCGTCTGCGTGCAAGATTTTTAAACTTAGGGGCCAAAAAACAGCGTTCGCCGGTAGTAAGACGATTTTCGAGTTTAGAAAATTTACCAGGAAGTAATGCCGGCCCTTACAGGGTTAATGCGCGTGGAATTCGGCAAAATGGATTCAAGGTTGGTTCCGGAAATTATTACGGCTGCGGAAATGTGAAGAAAGCTCAGAGCATGGAGACTCTTATCTGCAGTACTCCGGAACAACAAATATTTTCTGTCAGTAGACGCCCTAATAATCGGTATGTGGGAGGAGTGAAAGCTCGAATTTTAGCCAAAAATATATCTCCTATTACAATGTTTACTGATGAAAATGACGAACCCAACGAAAAATCTCCCTCCCCTTCATCTTCACCTAGATTATTTTCAAAATCCGTACGAAGGTGGGATTATAATAGATCTTCATCAGCCCCAAATATCAATGAAGATGAATTACCAAAGCCTGATACCGTGAAACATGTAAAAAAATTGTTCGAGGCTCCAGTCAGCGGTAACAGTTCTGAAAAATCATCAAGCCATTCTGTCGGTGTGCGTTTCCGCAAAATTCCTGGAACAGTCACAACACCTACCTCAGTCTGTAATAACGGTGCCATACTCGGAAGTGCTCGGCCAGTGGTCAAGAAGCTGGATGTTGCGGAAGACAATAATCCAGATGCCAAATCAAGTGCCAAAGAATCACCTGATCTCAGCGTAAACATTCCGCCCAAAAAGGAGGATTTGTTATCGCCGGCTCGGGACGCGGAGACTAATGACGACTTGAAGATAAACAAAAGAGGCCATAGCCCGGTATTGGATGACAATTTATCAGTTAATAGGTCATGTGATACGGCTCTTACGTTAATAGATACCGAGCCTCGATCTTTAGATGCTATCGAGCTGTTAGATTCTCCGGAAAACACTGACTCTAGAATAGAAACTATCCAAAATTCAAGTTCTCCGATAGAGTCGTCAGTCGTAATCAAGGTCACACCCGAGCAGTTACCTCTCGGAGAATATAAACATTCCGAGGTATTGTCTCAAGTCATTCCAAGCAGTGGTGCGGAACTTAGCAGAGACGAAGATCTGTCATTGCCCCACCCGCAACCAGCTGTTGGCAGTCCTGAAGGAATGGTTGTGGCTGCGGCTGCTACTTCGGACTCTTTCACGGCCTCGAAAAAGGGAGGAAAGTGGCAGAGTGCCCCTTCTGCCACGACTTCTATAGTATTCGATTTTCGTGGGAAGGATGTTAAACCGAATATTTCTCTGACTCCAGCACCTTTTGGCTGCAGGCCGGCCAAAGTATCAAAAAATTCGAACGCTCAGAAAAAAAGATCCGGCTCCCCGTTACGGACTGGAGTCAACGGTTTAGGGGCCACATCCAAGGATTATGAGGTGGAGGATGAACCGGACACCGCTGAAGATGAGGATGAAGAGGACTGGGATGAAATGGATATTGGAGCTGATCTTCCAGCAGTATCAGGGATTGTATTTACCGGTGAAAATATCAAAGTCGGCAGAGGTGCTTTCTTAGAAACGAGAAACAAAAAGGTAAGATTTTAAAATGTTTATTATACGATTTCATAATTTATTAATATCGTATAAAAATAGTGAAAATTCATATAAGATCGTCATGATTTTGAAAATATGGTTCATAAATTTCATTTTTCTCCAGCTACCTTCAACTATTACCTATAAATATTACCTTTAAATTAATGCTCTTATTTTTTTTCTGCTTTTATTTAAATCGAGTATATTGTTAAGTCCTGTAGAATATTTAAAAATATATTTATTGAATTACTAACACCTTGTTTATTCTGTGTTTATAGTAGATAACTCCTTCCTCTTATTTTCAGTTTTGAAGTTCAATCAAAGAAAAATATTTAAAATAATGGAAGTACTTTTTGTTAGCTGCATTTTTGTTTTTCAATAACTTTCTTATGGCTTGAACTATCTCTCACTACTTTGCAAAAAAAGTCATTTTTTAGAAATTCTTGTTAGGTTTCGACAATCAAATCAACTATCCTCATTTTTACAAATTTTCAATGAGTACAACTTTATTGTATGAATGTTGACAATTACTCTGAAATGAATCCAAATCTTTTTAAAAATGAGTTTAAATTTTGTGTTCTCTTATTTTTATATTACACACACACACACACAAAAATATCTCATTTAGATTGACTTTTAATGCAAAATGTTCAAGTGATAATTTTGAAAGGGAATTTTCGAAAGTATTTTTTTTTCTTACTTTTTTGAAATTAAAAAAATATTTTTAAAAGCTCTAAATGTTGCTTTTTTTGTCAGCTCATTAATTTAAAACTAATCAATTCCTCTTGATAATGTTTTTCACTTCTTTAAATCTTGTGGCTTTTTTGTTGATCTCTCCAACTTTCAATAACAATTTAAAAAATGTTAATTCTTTAGCTGGTCAAAATACTTCAAAGTTCATAAGGTATTCTAAGTTTTAGTAGTTTGTGCTTTTAATTTGTATGTATTTTGGATGTTTGTTAGATATTTTCTTTCATGTAGTTTAGTAAGCATGATTTTGTAGCTATTCAGTTACCTTATTTAAAAAAAAATTCTATTCGTATTTCTGTACCGAAGAATTTTTTCCTTTTTTATTACTAAATATTATTCACATTTCTGCTTTGAGATATTCGTATAGAGAAGCATTATTAATTATTAGAAAAGTATTATTAATTTTCCAAAAGTATTATTAATTTTCCTAACCTAAAATATTAAGTAAAGGGGACAATATGACCCTGTTTTGGTCACAGCCACCTGCTATTTTGAGCTGTGGCTATCATGTAGTATTCGCCCGGAGATGGCAGCCATTTTGTTTCCCGAT
The DNA here is from genome assembly GCA_964019185.1 of Maratus speculifer. NCBI lineage: Eukaryota > Metazoa > Arthropoda > Arachnida > Araneae > Salticidae > Maratus > Maratus speculifer. The sequence goes on along the minus strand of OZ025293.1, from coordinate 332,190,078 downwards.
TTTAAATCTCTGTATTTATCCATTTATTTCTGTTGTTGTTTTTTTAAATGTATAATCTCTGAAACAGTTTTGATTGTAATTTTGGAATAGATATATATATTTAAATTTTTGCTTCATTTCACTCTTTTAAAATTTATGAATTTATCGTTTGCTAATTATGAATTCCTTCTCTCCCTCCCGTTATTTTTCTTCTTTTTTATAAATAATACTTCGACTGCTGCTTTTCAGTTTAAAAATTTGTTGTTTATGTTTAATTTCTGAATTGTTCAAAATTTAAGTATAAAGTGGTCAAAAGTGACCAACAAAGAAACAAGATGGCGGTATTCCCGGCGAATACTACATCTGTTCCTTCGTTTAAAAAAATGCATTGCTAAACTATTCCTGCTGTTTTCATGAAAATCTGAGAAAGTGTAAATTTGCTTAGTTTTTTAATGGGATGTGAAGCATAAAAAAAAATATTTTTAAATTGATACAAAGATGAAATTTGTTCGAAAAAAGAAAACTTTTTCAAGTATGGAATTTATTTCAATTTAAAATGGATTAAGAAATATCAAAGTGAGAAGTAATTCAAAATTTTATTGCTAGAGTTAGTAGCTTATTTACTTGGTATGAACTATATTACATCCAATTATGTGAATATTTTGTAAACAGTAGTGTCATAAGTAAAAAATTATAAAACTTTCTTAGTTTGGTCATTTTTGAAGGTATTTAAACATGCTTAGATAGGTGTAAATGTTTAATACTATTAATATATCAAAAATCATTTTTTTGAGTTGCCAATTTACAAAAAGTGTGCATGTAAAATCTAACATGTATAATAAAGTTGTTCCCATAATGCAATAAATAAATAGATTCAATCAAGAGACTGATTCTACTATTAGTCTAAGAGCCAGTGAAAAGCTATTTACATGTGTTTCAGGGCCTGATTAACGCATGGGCCACCGGGGCCTTGGCCCTGGGCCCACCAATTTCAGGGGCCCAAAAATTATGTGGCTGATTTTTTCCCCCCTAATCAAATACTTTTCAAATAATATTGTTTTATAAAATATGAAATGTAAAATTTAAATATTCTGAATGACTCAATAAATTTTTTAGAAGATTTTATCCTAGGCACTTTTCACCCAAATAACTTTGTCAACTCGTCAAATAAACCTTCTTTTTTGCAAAAGTGTCGCCGAAAATGGGTAGGTAGGGGGGCCCAATTTTTTAACAGGACCTGGGCCCAACTTCAGCTTGATCGGGCTCTGTGTGTTTGTCCCGAACTGAGTTTTTGTACATTGAGGCCCCTATGCCTACTATACATAAGATGAGGAGTCACTAAGCCCAAAGTGGCGGGCGCTCAGGTAACACAGGTATCAATTTTTGGCAAATTTTAAATCCATTTGACCACGTCTGCCATTTTGAAATTTTAAAATATTATCGGAAAACAACAATGGCAAGCCATTATTGCACATTTAACATTGTGGTAGACAGTTTCGAAAGTTCTGAAAAAAATTAAAGTTTTGAAAGTAAATGACCAAATCTGCCATTAATAAATATATTTTATTTATTAGTGTCTCAAAAACTTATATTGATCACGGCAGATGTCTTCTTTGAGTACACACTTCAGCAGACAATCAAATCTTTGCTACTACCCGGTTAGATGTATATTGTACTAACAAGGAAGGTCTCCATACTGGGCATATTCAAACTTTTGAAAAAAATACTAATTAAACTACTTATGTATGTAATAAAGGATCAGTCAAAATTAGTGACGGAATCACAATAGGAAGTATGTAAAAAATTAAACTTTCGAATATTTGGCGTGAAAATCACGCGATTTGGCGAGCAGCACTTTTCCTCGCCAAAAGCAAATGATTTAATGCAACTGAAAACTGCTGGATTTTTAGAATGCATGTAAAAAGTATTTAATGAATTTAAATATAAACAATGGAAGAGTTCACTATATTATATACATACTATATACATATATATATTGTATTGCATACAAATATTATTTGTTTCTAAACTTTTTAATTTATCACTGGAAAAAATATTTTCATATACAAAAAATTCATATTGAAAAAAATTATTTTCATACATTTAAGCATATTCAAAATTAAAAGCCAGATGTTTCCAAAGCAACGAAATTCACTTGACAATGCTCAATTGGACTTTGAATTTAAAACAATTTTAATGAATTTAAATTATGAATTTGGTTTTAAATCACAAATTTTAATGGTTAAATTTGAATATAATACCTATAAATATCGATATAACAAAATTATACTTAAAACAAACTAAAACTGATAAAATTAAAGTTATTTAAATTATATTTACCTAAACAAGTTCAACATGAAACTTTTTTGTCCTTAAAGCATATTTGACATAAAGTATTTTTTTCAAACTGCATTCTATAGCCAACCGATGATAAATCGCCAAATAACGAAATTTTTATTATTTTTTTTTACGGATGGCTGTATGGAGGTTCCATTAAAATTGGCTCTTCTGTTATTTTTTTACTTCCGATCAAACTTTAAAATTCTATTAATATCATGTTTTAATTCAAATTAAAACTTAGATATTTGGTGTTCAAACAGCTAATTGGAGTAGAAATAAATTTTTAGGAGTAGTAGTATGACAATTTTATGTCATTCAATTCTGCGATCAAGAGACAGAAGAAGGAAAATTGTTCCAATAGCTAATTCTATGAAACGAACCAGTCAAATTGCCAGTGATTCTAGTGTAGTACTATTAAAAAAATCGCCGAGAAACAAGAAATGAGTGTAATATATTGTTTTTTGTTCATCTAAAAAAGAGTTAAAAAGAATGTCATTGAGAAAAAATCTATAGATGATTTCGATTCCAGCATTATTAGACAAACTCTACTCGATTTTATTTATTTATTTTTTTTTTATAGAAAACAATCCTGCCTTTGAAAAAATTGGTTTTAATGTTAAAGATGCCAAAAGAAAAGACTTAAAATGAGAAAAAAAATTATGTTAAAAAAAAATTTAAGCATTTTCGTTTTCTATAAATATCAACTACAAAAATGTTTTTACATAAATCTATAATATTTTCCAAAAACGGATTCTTGAAAAAAAAATGTAGCTAATCAAACAGTTCACCCCTATTTCAATAAAATAAACCAGACTTGATGCAACAGCGCTGAGGGTTTTTACGATATAACAAACAGTATGTATTTTATTAAATTCACAAAACACGAGGCATCTGTATGGAGGTCCACAAATATACTGAAAACATCTGGCAAAAACCGTTAGGGTGGGGACATAACACGGCCCTCTCAGGTATAAAATCGCAGTTATTTTAATGCTAGTAACTATAAAAGAGAATATTATAGGCTAGAATGAGTACAATAGTAATCCATAGAAGAAAAAAAGAAAGATAGCTATATACAGTCTATGCATACATCTGACCAGTTGTAACTAAGATTTGGTTGTCTGCTGAAGTTTGTACTCAATGAAGACGTCTGCTGTGATCAATATAAGTTTTTAAGACCCTAATAAATAAAATATATTAATGGCAGATCTGGTCAATTAGTTTCAAAATTTTATTTTTTTCAGAACTTTCAAAACTGTCTGCCACAATGTTAAATGTGCAATAATGGTCTGCCACTGTTGTTTTCTGATAATATTTTAAAATTTCAAAACGGCAGATGTAGTCGAGTGGATTTAAAATTCTCCAAAAATTGATGCAGTAAAACCTCCATAACGAACTCCTGAATAGCAGACACCTCTACTTAATGGACAGTTTTCCAATCCCCACTCCCAAAATCTAAATTTTTGTATGTTTAACCTCTGAATAACGGATATTCCAAATAGCGGACAGTGATTTTGTCGATAAATGATGAAAAATTATTTTTAAATGGAAAAAAAACTAAAAAAAGGAAACTTCTAAATTTAACAGAGTAATGTGTCGCAGATTTTGTGATCACATATAAATGTAGGGGATAAACTGGGGGAAAATCCCCCCCCCCCCCTAACTCCAGAATTCAGGAAGTAGCCCAGGAGGGATATTCCTGAGTTGAAAATTCTCTCCCTGACTATTTGAGATTTTATGCTTTTAATGGTCAACAAGTACAGTTTCTTCCTAGAACTCTAACTAACATGTCCCCTTCCCCCAGAGCCACCGAAATTTCTCCTGCAGAAAAATATCTTAATTCAACATTGCACACATCTAAGAAAGATTTTGGATTTTTTGCTCATTAATCTCTAGAAGTACAAATTTTTTCATGTGCAGAATTCCATAAATACATATACCACTTTCTCTTTCATTTCGAATTCACGTAAGGTAACTTTGATTTTCTTTTCATAAGAATCTAATAAGCAGTCGATAAAGGTATACAAATTTTTAATTCAATTTTGTTGCTTAAAAATTAATTTTAATTTGATTAATCATATAATAGAGATTTTAGGACATATAAAGTCAAATCTGTGAGGTTTTCCCAATAATGGACACCTCCGAATAGCAGACAGTTTCTGCGCTCCTGAGGTGTCCGTTATTTAGAGGTTTTACTGTACCTGTGTTATCTGAGCGCCCGCCACATCCACCACTTTGGGCTTAGTTACTCCCCATCTCGTGTATAACTCATACCTCAATGTGCAAAAACTCAAATCTGGTCAAATACATATAGATAGCTTTTCACTGACTCTTAGACTATATATAAAAGTGATGTGTTTAGAGTTTTGTTTTCATTTGATCAATTCATTCATAAAACATTGTCTTTACCAATGATTCATATTATGTAGGAATCTTTAACAATTTACCAACAGCAACGCCAAGTCATAAAAAATTTGAGTAAAACAGCCCACACAATTTTCCTCTTAGTGCAAATTGGAATGGAGCAAAAAAAAGTAATTTTTTTAACAAAAAATGGGTAGATGCCAAAAGTCGCCTTTATACTAGCACATCAACTGTGCAATTTGATCGTTTGGGGGGGGGGGGGGGGCTCGAGTCTGCTTTTGGTCCAAAAAGTTGAAAATTGGTGTAAAATTTGACATTTTTTCAAAAAATTAAAAAAAAAAATTCCTACACAGCTGTTTATTATTTAAAAGTGTTACTTAGAGCTTTATTATTAAAAGCTTAACATATTTAACCCTTTATCTACTGATGGTACTTACAAGTACCATTAAAATAACTTATTATAAAATTCTTTTAATACGTCAGTTAGGTGTAATAATGTTTAGAATGAGTTACAGATTACATTGCTTTATCTTGTTCCAAAAGCATTATTGGTTGCACAAAACAAAAATATTTTTAAAAGGATGATTTCTTTTGCCTTTGCATCTTTTCAGCTTTCTTGGCGCTGGGGGATGGGGATTTTTCACTGTGGAAATATTTTTATATTGTAAGAACATCATATTTGTACTTTTTTATAATTCTACAAAACACTTAGAAAATAATTGAAAATAAAAGATTTGAATGGGGTTATAAAAATTGCACAAAATCTCTGTAAATTCAAATTTAATTAATCCTTCTAATATTTACTAAATGATTATGAAATCTTTTAATTTAGTCTAAACAATTTGCGTAAAATGCTTTAGAATATAAAATTTTCATAAATTCATAATGCAGTAGATAAAGCGTTCAACAGTGCATTTGCTCCATATAACTGGAGCAAAACTGACAACTTTCACTAAAAAAAAAAGGCATTGCCACTCTATGGCACAATGAGTTGTTTTGGATACAGCTTTTACCTAGTTGCTTTCAGAACTATACCCAAGTAATACTGCATGGAGATGGATGCATTTCATGTCTCACTCATGCCCAGTTCGACCACCTTGCCTTCTGTGTTCAGTGTATTTTTTTTTTATACTTCGAATTGATTTTTTTTTTTTTTAATAATCTAAGACTGCTATAAGTTTTCTATGTATCAACTTATAAGGAAGGTCTCCATACGGGCATCCTCAGAAAAATCTGAAAAAATTGCAGAATGTTCTTCTCATATAGTTATATATGTTTATAAAAAAATTTCGGCGGAACCTCTTTATAACGTCCGTAAAAAAATAATAAAAATTTCGTTTATTTGGCGATTTATCTCCGGTTGGCGAAAAAACGAAATTTTGAAAAATACGCTTTTACACTTTGAATACTTTTTAAAGAAAAAACTTTCTATGTTCAATTTATTTAAATAAGTTTAGTTTAAGTAATTTTAGTTTTGCATTTTTACTTTACTTTAAGTGTAATTTTGTCATATACATTTATATGTACTTATAACAAAATGAAATTAATATATTTTATCATTTAAAACACAATTTAAATTGATTCAAATTGTTCCAAATTGAAAAATTAACTGTTAAAAATCTACTGCATTTTGTTGCAACTCACTCCCTTGCTTGTATAGAAAACGATTACTTGGCCGTGAAATGGAGCTTTCTCATTGGTTGGAATAGAGATATTATATACAAGCGGTGGAGTGCGTTGCAACAAAATGCAGCAGATTTTTAACAGTGTATGACACGGTCAATTCGCCGCGCTATGGAGCATTCTCATTGGTCAGAAAAGAGATATTCTATAAAAGTAGTGGAGTGACGTTGCAGTAAATGCTGCAGATTTTTAACAGTGATGTCAATTAAAATCAATTTTCAGATTCGTTAAAATCGTCTGCTTTTGGCGAGGAAATGCACTGCTCGCCAAATCCCGCATCGCTTTCAGCTTTTCACACCAATTCTTTTCCAAACTATTTTATATTTTTACATATCTAATAATGTAATTCCGCCGCTAATTTTCACTGATCCTTTATTACCTACATGAGTAGTTTAATTCGTATTTTTTTTCAAAAAATTCTGAGTATGCCCCCAATGGAGACCTTCCTTGTTAGTGCGTCTTTGGGTCCTACTGTGACCTCCATGTATCTTTGTACTGCTTGTGTAAGAGAAAGCAAGCAGAGTAATGCAATTATTGGGGATGTTATTAATGGAATCTGTTCAGACATCTAATTATCTCTAATAAAATTTCATCCAAATAAATCATAGTCATTGAAAATTCTATTTCGATAACATCTTTTCAATCTATTAGGTTTTTTATTTAATCATCAGCTTTACAGTTGATTTGTGGGTATTTCAAATTTCAGTATGTCATCATTTTCTCAATATCTTGCATTTATTGTATGCTGAGAAGCTAACTGTTAAATGTGGTAGTGATCGTCAGAGAGCATTGCAATTAAAATTTGCTGTCGTTGTGCAAAGTAGCCATTGCTCAAAATAACTTTTAGTATTAGTTTTATGCCATTTACTGTATTATTTAGCAACTGAGTAATTTCCAATAAATTTTTAGATCCATTCTTTTGATGTGGGTTAAATTTGATGCAAACCATCCTGCAGGATCGGCAAGTTTCTTCCAAAATGGAAAAAAACACCCAGAAGAAATAGGTTTCTTGCAAGTGGAAGAAACTGTTTTTCTTTACCCAATTTAGAATATATAAGTTGCAAATTTAAAAAATACAATAAATGCATTTTTCAACCTTAAGGAAATTTCATTAGAACTATAAAAAGTTAATTATATTCTAAATTAATTTTTAAATTTAGTCGGTCATCTATTTTTATGAAAATACAAAAGTAGTCTTAAAATTTCTAAATTATAAAATTATCTAATTCTAAAATATGTGATACTCCAACGTTTGACATTCCTGTTAAACTTTATATGTGTATACATATATAATCCCTGTTTGAGAAACCATATGTGAAGTATATTTGAAAGGAAGCTTGTGTTTACTAATAAATAAAATACAAAGAATGTCGTCCACTTGTTTTGTTAATAAGAATTTCTATCTACCGTCTCCCTCTTCCGTTCGGGACAAGTATGACAAGACTTTATTACTGTTGAATGTAACAAAAAGCTCTTATAAAATGCTTTTAAATAGTAACTATTTTTTTTCAAGTGTGTTTTGAATGAAGCCATATTTTGATTTCTCTTTATTTGAATCCATAAAATATGCGAAAAATAAATGTAATCAATTTTGTATATTATTCCAAATAAACAACAAAAAATTACCGAGGGGGAGGGGTGTTGAAGGATGATAAACATAAAAAATATCGAAAGGAGGTGGGTTTATAGTTAACAAAATGTTAACATTATATTTGTACAGCCCCTTTACAATATGGTTGTTAGTTGATTTCATTTGTTAAGTAAAATTTCTGATTGAAAAAAAAAAAGGGGGCTTTAAATAAAACCGGAAGTTAGTTACCTAATGCCCGAAAAAAGAAGATACGTTTACATATTACCTACATTTGAAATACTGTGTTAATTTTACTTTTAATATTCCTTTTTGATATTTTGTTTTAATATTGATTTTGATGTTTTCTCAACTTTTGGTTGTGATAAGTCAGCAACCCTGCGTCTGTGCCGCTCATATTTTCTCAAAGGAAAAGTATCGCATGAGTAACAAATTACTCTATAAAGAGCACATCACTCTATAAACAAGTGGATTTACTTATGAATATTTAAATGGGTTACTACGCTGGGATTGGCCTCTTTCGCTTTCTGAGCAGGTCGTTACATAAATCTAAACTTCACCCGAAGGAGTGGGCTGGATTAACATTCTTTATAAATAGTAAACCAGAAAACCACACTGTCTATTCCAAAAAGAGAAAGTTTTGAATTGTGTTTAAGGAGTATTTCACCCCCCCCCCCCTCCCTCCTTTTTTGTCGTGCTTGGCTGAGTAAGAAATTGGGTTTTGTAATTCGTATATATTCGTGCTTTAATGATTGCTAAATATTAAAAACTCCATTCTGATTTTATCATTAAGAGTGATATAACAAATTAGATGAATTAACAATCAACGCTAAAGTGTACAATGTTGTGCAAGCGTTAATATCCGGTCGGAAATATTCTATCGTCCGCCGAAATAAATTTCATTGAAAACAGTGTTAAACATTTTTACCCTGTGTAGGGATTATTTTCACTTCCTTGGATAACAAACAGCAGTGACGCAGCGAGGACTCAGTTCTGGGGGTGGTTTTGAGTTTCTGATAAGGTGTTTTCTGGTTATTTGAATCGCCGGTTAATAGAATCAGTACTAATTAGAATATTCATTGCATAATACTTAAACTGAAAGAGCATCTGTGTGGCAGGAAATCATCATTCTTTTAGCATAATACGTCTCAGAAAAGTGATTTAGTTCAAATAATCAATTTTTATTTAACTAATCCATGTAATATGTACTTTCAGTTTTAAGTAGAATTTTAGCCATTTAATTGGATCACTTTATTAAATGAAATCTGATTCAATAAGCAGCGGATTCCAAAATACACCAAAACGTTTAAATATTAAGTTTGGTTTTGATTTATATAAGCGGCAATTATAGTGATCTTTCTTAGCTCTGGGAGGGGTTTTAACCCCAAAACCTCCCCCTTGGCTGCGCCACTGCAAATAGTAGTGTACCGACTAGTACTTTGGCCGAGTACCGAGTACTCGGCCACTGACTACTCGGCCGAATACCGAGTAGTTGTGTAATAAGGAAATAAACACTGATGTGCGCATAATGTGAGCTTAGATGTACATATATATGAATATACCTGTGTGTACATATATAATATTCATATATAGTATAAGTAAATTAACTCATTAAATTTGAAATTTATTTGGGCACCTTTTAACACTAGAACGCCGGGAAGGTGTCAAATCGACACCGATCCCTGGAATGATGGTCGGTTCGAACCAGAAAAATCTTGAAGGAATAAGTTATATATTAGTTGCAATGAAATGAGCAAAACAAATAAATTAAATAATTTCAAATTATTTTTCTGGTTTGAAATGTATTTTATAAAAGTTGCGTAAAATTTTCCGGCGTTCTAGTGTTAAAGAGAATTTTTGACAGATCAAAACTAATATAAAAAAAAGAATTGGTACATAACAACTACAATTAACCAATATAAAATTAAAACATTCTTTAACCCTCCAATTTTTTCAGACCATTGAAATCTGTCTATCAAAAACAAAAATGTTTATTGGTTACTATAACAATTCATTGAATAATGTGAAACATTTCATATTTATCTAGTATTCTCTTTAGATTAAAAAAAAAAAAAAAATGTATTAGCTTTGCAGTTTCTTTTCATTTTTCATGGGTACAGATTAAATTATGTTATTTTAAATTTATTATTTTTTAAATATCTCGGTAAAAAACTAACCCTTTTCAATGAAAATAAATAAATGTATGAAATAAGTATGCCTTAAAAAGCAACCTCTAGAATTGATGAGTGTAGATGATCAAGAACTTGAAAATCCACCAAAGAAACAAAAAATACATCGAACCAAAAGAGAAAATGCCAGCAAAAATTTCATCTATTTTCTGGCAATGTTTTGAGGAATTTACGAATGAGCAAAAAGATTGTGGCACTAGTACGAGTTTAAAATCTCCGCATGAAGAATTGGTACAAAAAGATATACAGGCTTTATTAACAGAAGACTTATGTAAAGCTGACACTTCATTTGCATGGTGGGGAGAAAGAAAAAAACTTTTCCGATTATGTGCAACCTTGCAAAAAATTCTTATGTGCACCTTCAACAACTGTTTATTCTGAATGTATATTTTCAGAGGCAGGCCAGATTTATAGTAGTAAAAGAAATGCCCTGTCTACTGATAATGTAGAACGTTTGGTGTTTTTGCACCATAATTTGAAATATAATAAATTTAATTATTAATGTTTTATTACATTTATTGTATTTTCATTTTCTTTATCCAAAATAAGTCTTTTCTGTTTTCCTATAAATCAAAGTATTTTTTATTTGTATAAATGTGAAATTTTATGAGGGTTTTTGTTCTTAACTTTTTCTATATTTTGCAGGCATATTGTTAAATACTGAGTAAATAGTTTTATGCATTACTACATATAATATAAATTGATATTCAAATAACTTTTTACAGTTCAGTTATAATATGCTTAAAAAATGAAATTCTTACAACTAGTCGTTATTGGCCGAGTACTCGTCCAAAATTTGGCCAAGTACCGAGTACTCGGCAAATTGACGGAGTGGACCGAGTATTTACAGAGTACTCGGTACGGCTCTAATAACAAATCTATAAAATATATAATGAAAATTTAGTTTGTTGATATTTGTATTGCACATTTTTCTCTTGATCACCCTCCTCAAGTACCCCCCCCCCCGGGCTCCTTTGTATCTGGCAGTATACACTTGCATAGTTCCATTCCGGCCCCGAGAGGTTCTGACCTCTGAACTGGTAGACGGCAGGTGCTGGGTACGAACCCAATTGCAGCCATCGACCTAACCGTTCGGAGTTTTCGTAGTTTTCTTTGAACCTTACGTAAATACGGGTTAGTAGGTTCCCTTAGAAAGACCCCCACGAAGGGCACTTCCCCTCCTGTGCCTATATCCCGCGAGTAGATAATCGGCCGACACAAAATAAACTAATTCCATCCCGTTTGCCTCTTTAACTCGACCAATGTTTTATGAAAAGGGTGATGCAAAATAAAACAAAATACATTAGCAACCCCTTTCATTTTATCCTTTTCATTCTGTACGTCATAATTCTGTACACTTATTTTTTAGGTAATTTACACATATATACTTATATGCTTTTATATTTACATAATTTCCACTTATGCTTCTGGGAGGCATAAAATATTTTACTTCTTTTAAAAGCAAGCCCTTTAATCTTAAAAGTGGTGCGTTTTAGTAATTACAATTCCGTATTTTCATTCAGTAATGTGAAATCATATGAATTAACCATTATTTTTACTGCGAGAATTTTGTTACCGACTAGTCAAATTGTTTCTCTAACAAGAATTTTTAATTAGAACGGAATAAAATTCTCCGGACATCGTAGAAAAAAAAATACGATCGGAGTTTTCAACCTCGATGTTAATTAGTATTCACTTTTCGTATCAATATCTCTCCGCTATAGCGCGCTTTATATTCCTGTTATCCGTATTTTGACTTTCACGCGCTTTCAGCTGATGTGAATATTGATCTGCTTCTCCCCAACTTGCTTGTGCTTAAAAAGAAAGAGTAGAAAAAAAAAGCAAAATGCTTTCTCTGGGGTTGATTTCCAGCTGTGCGGTTACATATCTGAAAAGGAAGTCGGTACATATCAAACAGGAAAATCATTTCCTTGTTCTCACTTCTTTGTTTTGTTAAGCGTTTTAAAGTTTATTTTGTTACATTTCTCACTGACGGATGTTTTGATGTGTCTTATCGAAATATTATCTGGATTTTTTGTTAGGTACTTTGATCGACATCAAAACGCAAAATTACCTGCATATCAGCGCGGAATGCTGTTATTAAAAAAAAAAAAAAAAAAAAAGAGGGTCTTAAGTAATCGCCTTCACCAGAATTGGACAATTGGGATTATCAATAGCTAGTAAATAATTGTTCAAATTGATTATTGATGTCATTATCACCAAATTGATTTTTGATTATTTTAGATAGAATATTTGAGATACTGAATTATAGAGGATTATAGTTGCCAAATTAATGAGACAATAGAAGGTTTAGGCGGAGGGCTGAACCCTCTCACCTTCATGTAATAGTTTTAATTGAAAATACTCTCCTTAAATATCTGTGCATGGAATTTTATTTCTCCTTAAAATTCGAAAAAGTTCTCTCCTGGAACCAGTGGTGTAGTCATAATGAAAACAAACGATATACGCTCTAAGCAGAGGGTATACGGCGTATAGCCCCGTGTACCCTCCATTACATCCCTGCCTGAAACTACTTACGGGGCTTCTACTCGATCTCTTTTTTAAACGCCATTTTTTTTCTTTAAGAAAATTTTGCTTTATATATTATGTAGAAACTTACCTCGAAGGATGCTTTTTCTTTCAATTTTTGCAGAAAGCTATCTCTAATTCTTTTCTTAAATGCTGTTTAGAAAAAAAAAAGAAAAAAAAAAAGGACCAATATGAGCCCTGTATTTATTAATACTAATTTGTTGGTTGAAACTTTCAGATATTAAATGATTTCAAAATAAAGAATAATGTCGAACTGACATTGATATTTTGATTTGCAAAATCCGTTTGAAACCGGTTCTGAAATTGAAACTATCATAATATTAAAAAATATATAACAAAAATCGAAAAAGTAAAAACCAGCCCGGTTGTAGATTGTCCCTAGCTATCCCATCAAATAAATAAATAAAAAATTAAAATTTGAGCGAGATATATGAAAAGAACGCCCCCATAGACTTAACATTATCATCCAGGTCTTTTTCAGCGAGTCAGGTGGCCTCTTAAGCAAATTTACGGGAACGACATTATTTTTAAATTTCCGTGTTTGAATCTGGTAACTATCCAACAGCTATTAAGCATAAGATCATATTGTATCTTTAGGAAGCAGAAATTATTCCTACGCTGTCCAGATTTACTCAACCTAATTTCAAACAATAGCTGCACCGTATCTGATGGCAATCTATATTCTTTGCTAATGATATAGAATAGGATATTTAAGTGGCTTCCTAATTAAATAAAATTCATTTCTTTTAAACAGAAAAAAATATTTTATTTGAAAATATTAACTTTAAAAAAGACTTGAGACACCTATAAATTTTTCAGCGTTGCAGTTTAAAAATTTTCGAATATTCGTATTTTCAGCCAAATGATAATTTTGAGTTTTTCTCATCTTTCTTGAACCTGATAGTGCATAAGATCGGGGGGGGGGGGGGGCAGATAGTGAAATAAGCGGTTCAGATCAGAGTAAATGGCCTTGTTTAAAGTGAGTTTTCTTGATAAAACTGTCGGTTTTTCTCAGGGACATGGGTAATGTGGGTTGAAAATGAATTCCTTCCTTCTAGCGATGTAATACTTATTCATCCCTCCCCAAATCTGGTTACACTTATATTAAAATGTATAAGAGATGAGTGATTGGTGTATTATAACCCCTTCACACACACACATGTATTTAATAACGCAATGGAAACTTCGCTCAACAGAATAAGTTTTATAATGGCGTGCCTTTTAAAACGTAAAGATGAAAAAAAGTCCATATCTGATTTTTATTGCCCCACCAGTGGCCAAGAGGTTCGGCCTCCGAAACTGGTAGACGGCAGGTGCTGGGTTTGAACCCAATCGCGGCCGTCGACCTAACCGTTCGGAGTTTTCTTCGAACCTTGGATTTCCTTGCGTAAATTCAGGCCAAGTTCCCTTAGAAAGACCCCCCCCCCACGGAAGGCATCCCCCTTTCGGGCCTATATCCCAAGTGTAGATAATTGGCCGTTATAAACATGTGTGATTTGTAGCACTAGGTCAGAATTTTCCAATGTGATCAGTAGCACTAGGACAGGACTCCCATTGAGGAGGGGAAGGGACGTTTCATTTTGTGCACGCTCTAAAAATTAAATTTCAATTTCACAGAAAAATGAATGTTTCGTATTCGTCTATATTAACCCTTTATGCACTGACGGTAATTTTTTAGTACCATTGAAGATTTTTATATCTGTCTATTATTAAAAGCTTTTTTTTTCTTTCCACACAAAATACACTGCTCGGTCAAATTTAGAAAGCGTAGCGAAACAGTTGAAGCTAAATAGAAGTTTTGTCTTAATTTTTACATAGGCATTGCTGTTCTTTTATATATATGTATGTATGTGTGTGTGTGTGTATATATATATATATATGTGTGTGTGTGTAAAGCACTTTCACATGCAAAAGCATTTCCATTTACAGAGAGAATCGTAACACGCATAAATACATTGCTTTTTATAAGAAACGTGATTATCTTTATAAGAATATTTTTGGGTAATTTATCTGATTATTTTTGTAAATATTTTACAAAAGAAATTACAAATTAGACTTATTTAATCAACTTCAATGAAAAGAAAAACATGTCTGAATCTCTCATAATTATTTAAAAATTCCATTATATTTTCAGATATTAAAGAAAATAATTATTGATACAAAGCAATTTTTTGATAAATAATTCTGTAAATAAAGGGTTAAACGATTTCGAAGCATGCCACTATGACAATGAGCCTTCATGCCAAATTCTGAAATGATAGTGGAATATACATCAAACTTGCTTTCGCCAATTCACTTAGGATTTAGGCTTTTGCTGATTATAAATGAAGACATCAGAAGCCAAGGGGTACAAGTTGCAAAAATTGGAGTAAATTGAATTTAAAGATAATTGACGTTAAATATGAAAATTAATATAATAATAATTTATTGAATTGAAATAGGAAACTGTCACTGGTTTCATTGTGGTCTTTAAATCGTATTTCAATAACTAATTTTTTTTTTTTTTTTTTTTTTTTTTTTACATTTATAATTAATATTGATTATTATTCGTGAAAAGTGGTTCATCTCTAAACGCAGCACATAATTAGAAAATCACTTATATTTCTTTTATGTGAAAAGAAAAAGCATATTTCCAGGTCGTCTGTGAACTTAGACGGAAGGTCTTCCTACGGGCATACTCGAAAAAATCTGAAAAAATTACGGAATGTTCTTCTCATATGGGTATATATGTTTATAAAAAAAATATTTCGGCGGAACCTCCATTCAACGTCCGTCAAAACTGAAAATTTCGTTTATTTGGCGATTAATCTCCGGTTGGCGAAAAAACGAAATTTTGAAAAATACGGTTTTTACGCCTCAAATACTTTTTAAAGAAAATACTTTCTATGTTCAATTTGTTTAAATAAGTTTTGTTTAAGTAATTTCAGCTTTGCATTTTTAGTTTGCTTTAAGTATATTTTTGTCATAGACATTTATATGTACTTATAACAAAATTTATTATATTTTACGATTTAAAATGCAATTTAAATTGATTAAAATTGTTCCGAACTGAAAAATGACACAGACGATTAGACATTGTTGCTATGGAAACCTCTTTTTCGCATTGGTTATGTACGACGACAGTTTCCTTAAGTGATTTTTATAACAGTTAAATTTTTAAAAATATTGTGAATTAGAGAATAAAACAATGGCGAAATTTCATTCAAATCGGTAATAAAAAGATGAAATATTTATTTAGCCGCCTTCACAGAATATCTTAAATTAATATTACTGCAAATGTTCAGAAAGTTGAAAATGTTGTACAAAAAATAGAAATTATTCTGAATAAGAGGCGTTATAGCAGTGAAAATCATTTTTGAATTTTTCTAATTCTTCTTCTGCTTCTTTTAGAAGCATGAAACTGTATATATATTAAATTCAGTAACTTTAATACGACCCAGCGCTGCAGGTCGCAGTCGTGTACATTTATTTTACTTGCTTCCTGAAACTTTTGAATTACATATTTTTTTTCCTTCCATTTTTTTTTTCTTACTGGAGGTTACATTTTTAATTTGCTTTTCCCATTTGTATAATTCACGTAAACTTTTTACATATTTAAAATTCGTTTGTACAGTTTTGAAACTGCGATTTGACTTTCCCGAATACTCATTACACCAGAAATTTACGGCCTCTCTTTTGTAATCCAACAATACAGATTTTATATTTGTATGCTTTGATTCATCAAAAGATAATACGCTAGAGTTCACTATCATCGGAATTTTGCAATACTTCGTTCCATGAGAGAGATGCATTAACAACAGATTCGTGATTTACATTAATATGTCTTTCACATTCATATTCTTTTAAAATTTCGACTATGCGATATTTTAATTGAATTTCCTTTTCTGTAACATTTGTCAGCCTTATATTCCTTTCCATATATTCTTTAAATAGCATCCAAACAACATTATATGTGTTCATTCTCAAAACCATTATTTTAAACAAAAACGGAAAACGATTTAATATTCCAGATACTAAAACAAAATCTTAAAAGTTTGGTGAAAGTAAATTTTTGTAACTTTCAAAATATAAAAGAAATAAAATTGAATAATTGAAAAGAAATGTCAGGTTGCCTATAACTTAAAATAGATATTTCCTAAACATAATACAAATATTTTTTTCAATAATAAAATTAAATAGCTGCAGCAACTAGCAACATGTATAATACAAAATATTAACAAAATAATTATAAATTCTTCCATGTTTAAGTTTAAATTCTTTAAATATTGAAAATTTTACAAGTCAATTAAAATCAATTTTCAGATTCGTTAAAATAGTCTGCTTTTGGTGAGGAAATGCGCTGCTCGCCAAATCGCGTGCCGCTTTCAACTTTTCACGCCAATTATTCCAAAGTATTTTACTCGTTTTACATATCTCCTATTGTAATTCCGCCGCTAAATTTGACTGATCTTTTATTACCTACATGAGTAGTTTAATTCGTATTTTTTTTCAAAATATTCTAAGTATGCCCAGTATTGAGACCTTCCTTGTTAGTTGTCACTTATACCCCTTGGCTTCTGGGGTCCTCAAATAGTATCGCTGAAAATATAGTGCAGAACCTTTACTAAAGCATAATAGTAATTATTACAGTGCGTCTTAAACTGTATGTTTAGTTATGATTTTATCAACAGGATAAACAAATATTTCTTGTTTTCTACATTAAATAAAATCTTCTAATATTTTTTAATAAACCAAAAATAATTTTAGAATGTATAGTGAACTTAAATATAGTTGCAACTTTTTACATGCTATTCTGTTTTGTGTAGATATGGGCGAAAACATTTTCAATTACCCTTACGAATGATATTTTCTGAATAAGCTTTTTCATAGCATTTTGCATGTTTTCTGTCCTATAATCGCCCCACCATACCCGAAACGGCTGAGAAATTTTGCATTCATAGCTGGTAGATTGAGCACAGTGACTGAGTGATCTACAGATCAGAGATAAATTGAAAACTTCATCTAGGTATGATAGGTTGCTTGTTTCTTTGTTTTGGTGGGGAAAAGAAAAAAAACCCGCAAAATATTTCACTATGAAAACGTAGAAATTCGAGTTTCAAACATGTATCTTTTATTTAACATGGTGTTTATTTTGAATTTATTTACAATGTTTTTTTATTTAGAAAAATGACAATCTTACTAAGATTCTCAAATGAGAGAGATTGCGCACGCACTCATTCTCGTTCGCATAACTTTCAAATGATGGAAGGTTTTACCGTAATGCTTAAAACGTGACTTTTTGTTGTATTCTTTACAGCCGACTTCATTCAAATGTTGGCCCAATTTACAAATGGACCTCATATCTAATCTCGTGTATGAGTTTCGAAAGTGTGCTAGTCTGGGCCATTTTATTTCATTTTTACTAATTTTTGTAAAGATACGCACTTTCTATGCATTTTTATGTTTAGCGAACACACTGGTCTGAACTGATGTGACGACTGATTAAATGTATTACAACCATAGGTACGCGCCATTATCAATCGACGTTCTGTCAAATTATAATTCCGTGCGAAATTGGGAAGGAAAAAAAAAAAAAAGGTTGCTTTGCGTATCTTTGCTTTATTGTTAAGGGGGGGGGGGGGGGGTACACAATGGTAGGACAAAGATATGCAGTGCGCATTTTTGCTCCATTTCCACTAAAACTAATTAGTTATGTAAAAGCATTAGTAAATTTCATTAATATTTATAGTTGAACTGAAAACTTTAAGTTTAAACTTAAAGCAGTGTGTGAGATCGCAAATAGCAGTTAACTTCTTACTGCTGTCACAAAAATTGTTCCATAAATACTGTCAGAGGTCTCAGAGACCACTTTTGATCGTACAGTGAATAAAAGGGTTGACTGACTCATAAGACACCGTTTTTCGCTAAACTTTATGTAAAAGCCTATTATAATAAAAAATTTACTTGTTCAAAAATCTTTAGCGATGCTAAGTACCAAACGAATCAAAATTAAACTATCATCAACAGTTAAACTTAAAACTGCTTGCTCGGCCTATCGGTGCAAGTAGATTTGGAAGTACAAATTCATCCAACAAAAACTAAATCATTGGACATAAACCCAGTTTAATAGTTTTATCTGGCTGCTTTTGGCGAACTTTTAATTTTTATAGAAGAGCTAGTTTATCAGAATCATGTTAAGGCGTTATTCAAAAATGTAGTTTTCATGCTCAAAAACTCGAAATTTTCTGACCCAATTTCAGATTTATTTTTAAAGAAAAGAAAAACTTGCTTTTACCCCTGCAGTATTTTGCTTAGCCGGCTACCTAAAAGTTTAATCAAACTGCACGGCATTTATAAGCTAAATAGCTGCTGTTCTCCACTGAATTTTTTTGGATTTGTAGAAATTCGAGGTATTGTCAACTAAACAATAAAGTGAAATTTAAAAAACATTAGATCAAAATTCGACATTTTAAAATTACCTCGTTTTTTTGGCACGGAGTGCTTTTTTCACATGGTTTGAACACACAACTAATGCACTTGGAAATTAAACTCCTACCAAGCGGTCATTATTGTAGAAATGCTGCTTCCTGTTAGATAATTCAGTGCGTATCTTTACCCCCACCTTATCTGTATAATCCTGAAGCATACGCATTTTACTTTGTGTATGTAGTGTTTATTCTAGGCCATTTTTGAAGGGTGCAGCACCCTGCCCCTTTACAAAATGCACCCTGCCTAAAAGTAGTAAAATTCACCACTGGTTTTACTCAGAGATTTTTAATAAATATTTATTTTATTCAGTAGTTTTTCTAAATTTCTGTGCCCATAAATGATATAATTTTTCCATCACCTTTAAGAAAAAGAACATCAAACCATTAATTTAATTGTATTTTTAATTTTCATATCATAAAATCATTTGAAATTAATATTACTTGATTTATCTTACTTAAAAATAATGTATTTTCCGTTTTTTTCCCCCTTCTAAAGGCAATAAGAAACTTTTTCTTTCAAAAGTGCCCTTTTTAGTGAATAGCACCATGCCCTTTTTTATTTCTAGAGTGATCACTAGTGTATGTATCTTGTATTCATAATGAGAAATTCACATGCACCATAATCTATGCATATTGTTTTATTTTTAAATTTTTGCGCTTTTTTTTGACTAATTTTATTTTAATGTTAGCAAATATCTGTACAGTCATGGGATAAAAAAATTAAACACCCCCTACTAACTCGTCAACAAATTATCGAAGAAAGTTACTAATACCGAATGATTGGATTTTTTCCTCCCCAATAGCAATACTTTTAACTGATGTGACAGAAATTGTAACGTAACTATTGTGTTCGAAAGGTTGATTAACCTCCAGGGCTGGCAAGTTTTTGACGCATGACAGTTTTTATCGGATTTTACCATGGTTTTTATCATCATGTCAAAAACCCATTTTTTTAATTTGTTTTTACATTATAATTATTAATTTTCATTTTATCTTTAGAATTAAGTTGTTTAACATGAAATATTCAGTATCAAAAAGACTCTAAAGTACATTTATCCATCCAAAAAAAAAAAAAAAAAAAAAAATAAATAAATAAATAATTTCATTAGAATGCTAGTATCTCTAATCTCTGTTAGAAGATCTATACAATAATCTTAAGTTATTTGGCATACTCTAAAATAAATTAGCCTTTTTGAAGAAATTTTAAAACCCATAAGTTATTTCCTTTCACTTTAAATACTGTAAAACCTCTTAATAACGGACACCTCGGGTACGCAGAAATTGTCCGCTATTGGGAAAACCTCAGATTCAAAAACCGCTAAGAAATGCTTAATGTTTTATTAATTTACTTTTATATATATGTTCAAAAACCTCTATTATATAATTATTCAGAAATTAAAAATATTTTTTAAGCAATAAAATGGAAATAAAGTTGTGCACATTTTGATCCACTGTTTATTATATTATTGTGAAAAAAATCTGTTACAAAAATTTATTTTTGCGCGCAATTACATGTAATTTGTTTTTCTGTGTGATGTTTTGGTCATTGTAAAGTTCCGGGTAGGAGGGAGGGATTGCACTTTATCTTTAAAAGCATAAAATCTCAAAATGTTCTTAGATCACATTTCAATAGTCTAGGCGACTATTTCTCCCGGGCAACCCCCTGAATTTAGCACTGAACGTTTGGGGGGGGGGGGGATGAATTTTCCCCAGCTCTTTATCTGCATTTAACTGTGATCACAAAATTTGTGACACGTTGTCCTAATAAATTCAAAGGCTTTTTTACTTTTTTTTCTGTTTGAAAAAAACCTCCATAACGGACACTCCCGAATAGCGGACACCTCTATTTAACGGACAGTTTTCCAATCCCCACTCCCAAAACCTAAAATTTTGTATGTTTAACCTCTGAATAACAGACATTCCGAATAGCGGATACTATTTACGGCGATAAAGAATGAAAAAGTATTTTTTAAGGAGAAAATATAAAAAAAAAGTAAAAGGGCCTCTAAATTTATCAGGGAATTTTGGGACCACATGTAATGTGCTGGGGAAAATCACCCCCCCCCCCCCCCGTTCAGTGTTGAATTAAAGGGGTTGACCAGGAGGGACATCTTCCAGAGCATTGAAATATTCCGCAGGAAAAAATTGAGATTTTATGCTTTTAAAAATCAAAAAGTGCAATCCCCCTCCCCGCCCGGAATTTCATAATGTCCAAATGTCCAATGAATTCTATAATGTGTGAATTTGAAAACCAAATTACATGTAATCACAAGCAAAAGTTAACTTTTGTAACAGGTTTTTTCATAAGAATGTAATAAACAGTGTATAAAGGTGCGTACAATTTTATTTCAGTCCCATTGCTTAAAAAATAATTTTAATTTCTAATTAATCGTATAACAGAGATTTTAGGACATATGAAAGTCAATTAGTGAAATGTTAAGCATTTCTTAGCGGTTTTTGAATCTCTGAGGTTTTTTCAATAGCGGACAATTTCTGTGTTCCCGAGGTGTCCGTTATTTAGAGGTTTTACTGTATATAAATTATATTCCGATTTTTCTTAAATATTGTTTTGTTGCGTTAAATTTTAAGTCTAAGAGCTTTCACTTGGTATAGAGTCTTACAGTTTAAAATTTTATTAAATTTTAAGATTTTGCTTATTGAAGTGAAAATGAAAATCACCATTTAATTGCATTTATGAAATGCATAAGATAGGCATTTTTAACCGACTTCAAGGAGGAGGTTATGATTTCGACCTGTATGTATTTGTTGTTCACGCATAACTTTCGTAAATATGAACCGATTTTGATAATTCTTTTTTTGTTTGAAAGCGTATGGGGCCCATGTGGTCCCATTCGAATTTCAAAAAAATCTGTTGATTAGAACTTTAAAAAAAATTAAAACATTAAAATTCAATATCTTTTCGAAGCAATCGACCAATTAGAAACGTTCATTTTTCATTCTTTTATGTTACACTTACATAGACACACGATCTTTTCAAAGAGTGAAACTCTAACTGGACAAGGGTCACATTTTTCAACAGTGTGCACTGTAAAAAAATTGACCCTTTTGCTGCATCACCAGCTCCCGTTTTTATATAATATCTCTCTCTTGACCCATGAGAATTCTCCACAATACACTGTTAAAAATCTGCTGCATTTTGCTGCAACGCACTCCCTTGCTTGTATAGAAAACGGTTACTTGGCCGTGAAATGGAGCTTTCTCATTGGTTGGAATAGAGATATTATATACAAGCGGTGGAGTGCGTTGCAGCAAAATCAGCAGATTTTTAACAGTGTAGGCTGAAGTAATCGTTTTCTAAAAAACAGTGGAGTGACGATACAGCAAAAGGGACAAACTTTGTACATTGTACACTGCAAAAAAATTTGATCCTTTTGCTGTATCGTCACTCCCCCGCTTTTATAGAATATCTCTCGTTTGACCCATGCGAATGCTCCATGATACACTGTTAAAAATTTGACCCATTTGATGCAGCGTCACACTACAGCTTTTATAGAATATGTTTTTTATGACCAATGAGAATGCTCCATAACACAGTAAAGTAATCATTTTCTATAAAAGCGCTGGAGTGATGATGCAGCAAAAGGGTCAAAGTTTTTGTAGTGTAGTTGGGACAAAAGCGTCTGTAAAAGAAATATTTGGAAATCAAATGGTGTCACTCTCTTATAGAGGCAGCCAGGTATAGGTTATGAGTTTCAGATTCCTCGTCGAATACGCCACCGCTCATTTCCGATTACAGTGTCACTGTAAAAAATGTGACCCTTTTGGTGCAACGTCACTCCCCTGCTTTTGTAGAATATCTCTCTTTTGACCCTTGAGAATGCTTCATAATTGGGTGAAGTAATCGTTTTCTATAAAAGCAATAGAGTGATGATGCAGCAAAAGGGTCAAACTTTGTACAGTGTAGGATTCCTCGATATGAATATGACGACACATGGAGCACAGTATATAATTGGTTGAAACGATTCTGGACAAAAACGAGTCACCAAGCATCTTGTTCAGCGGGCAATTTTCGTCAATCTTGTTAACGTCGCATACGCGTACAATCGAATTCTTCCAGAAAATCTTCGTCAAATTCTATAATAAAAAATGCCTGGCATTGCAATGCATTGTTAAAAATTTGAAACTTTTGCTGTCACTTCATCGCTTTTATAGAATATCTTTATTTTGACTAATGAGAATCCTTCATAATACATTTAACTAATCGTTTTCTATATAAGCGGTGGAGTGACGATACAGCAAAAGTTTCAAATTTTTAACAGTGTAGTTGGGACAAAAGCGTCTGTTAAAGAAATATTTGGGAATCAAATGCTGTTACTCTCTTATAGAGGCAGCCAGGTATTGGTTATGAGTTTCAGATTCCTCGTCGAATTACCACCGCTCATTTCCGATGCCATTACTGCCTGTATAGGTATTAGATTGTTGCTGCTTATCGATTGAAGCATAGTGCGATTTTTGCTAAAATCTTTCTTTTTCCTTTTTCTTATTAAAGGAAGAGTACTTTTGACTGACTACACTAGAAAAGCATTTTACTATACATTAATACTATATGTATATGAAGTCATTTTGCTGCGTGCTCATATATGGAAGCACTATGTCACGATCTTATGTGTAAGGACACTTTACTTGATAGATTATCACCTTTCGATACCCACTTTCGAAGACCATAGGATTCGATGCAGGCTTTAAGATTTCATGAATGCGCTAGCTTTTCGAAGTGGCGGATCTTGTCTGAAGAAGTTACCATGTAAAAAAATTCTAAAGATTCACGGGCCTCCGTGGCCGATAGGTTAAGACGCCGCTCTGCTAATCTTGAGGTTGTGGGTTCGATTCCTGCTGGCTCCATGGCGCAAACACTTTGTGTGGGGCTCCTGGTTGTATTTCTCTTGTGATGTAAACTTCCTTGTGCTATCTCGTCCTTGTATATTGACGATGACTTATAAGCAGGCTTTCATGTCGAGCACACAAGTCAGATGTATGTTGTTCAAATAAATAAATAAAGATTCACAAGTACAGATTATGTTAGTATACATGGCGCTACGCGCCATACACACTACACAACTATCTCATGGACGATGAGATGAAAAGA
>OZ025293.1:332117711-332165711 GCA_964019185.1 Maratus speculifer | reverse complement strand
AGTGACAAGTTAAACTGGATACATCAGAACTTAGCACAGTGCGTCCATTAGTTATGCTATCGTGTGTCAGTACACATAATTATGTATTACGGCATGAATAACTAAAAAATAGGAAATAAAATAAGCTTTTTGTAAAAAAAATATCAACCGACTTCAAAAAGCGCTAAAAAAGAATTAAATAATTCTTTAAAATTCTCTAATGACAAAGCGTTATCCAATAAGCACACATCGGTTATCAGGTACCGGCATAAAAACGGTTAAATTTAATATATATAATTTAATATCCACCAAACATTGATTTTAGAAATAATATTTTTTACAAGAAATGAATTGACATATTTATGATTTAATTTATGAATATATACATATAAAAAGTAATGAATTACTTTTTGAAGTTTGGTGCCAAACTATTTGAAATATATTAAGAATTGTAGCTAAATTATGCCTAGTACCATAATTAAAATGGGGATGATCATTATCGATTGTGATTGTTTGGCACCAACTTCAAAAAGTAATTCATTACTTTTTATATGTATATATTCATAAATTAAATCATAAATATGTCAATTCATTTCTTGTAAAAAATATTATTTCTAAAATCAATGTTTGGTGGATATTAAATTATATATATTAAATTTAACCGTTTTTATGCCGGTACCTGATAACCGATGTGTGCTTATTGGATACGCTTTGTCATTAGAGAATTTTAAAGAATTATTTAATTCTTTTTAGCGCTTTTTTGAAGTCGGTTGATATTTTTTTTACAAAAAGCTTATTTTATAAACATTATATTTAAGAATATTCAAATTTATCCAATGATTAGTCCATGCTTGACATCTATTGCCATACCATATATGACGACCTCAGAAGCCAAGGGGTACAAGTGACAAAATTTCGATTTGGAGTAAATTGAGTTTAAAGATAATTTGTTAAATTGGAACATCAATAACAATTGAGTGAATTGAAATAGGAAATTTTCTGCTTGTTGCATTCTGGTCTTTGAACTCTTATTACAATAACTGTTAAAATAAACTTTTCTACCAAAAATTGAACCGACTTCAAAAACAACTGCAAAGTGAAAAAAGATTTTTTTAGATAATAGTAATAAGAAATTAAATTAAGAGCGTAGTATTTACCCATGCGTATTATTATATTTATGTACATTAATTTGATTTTTTGGAGTCGTGCCAGCCAAGCCAAGTTACATGCAATTTTCAATAGCCACACATCCAAGTATCTAAGAGTTTTTTACGATTTAATATTTAGTTTAAAAAATTAAGCTTATTCTTTTACGATTTGCATTGGATACTCAATTTTAACTTTGAAACTGACTTGGCTGGCACCGACTCCAAAAAATCAAATTAATGTTCATAAATATAATAATACGCATGGTAAATACTACGCTCTTAATTTAATTTCTTATTACTATTATCTAAAAAAAATATTTTTCACTTTGCAGTTGTTTTTGAAGTCGGTTCAATTTTTCGTAGAAAAGTTTATTTTTCTCTTTTTAGTTAAAAGTTAATGATTTTTTTAAGTCGGTTAATAAAAATTATAATACGGAAAAAAATATTGTAAATTATACACGTATGTCATCCGGGAGTTCGAACCGACGCGACGCTCTCTTTCGAAAACCAGAGTTTAAATCTTGCGCCTTAGACCACACGGCCATCTGACTGCACGTATACCTTCCTGACTGCTCTCCACTCGGCGAGCTTAGTCAACGTCCATGTTACTTTTATTTTGCAAGAAATTCTTAATTTTATTCGTTTTTGCTTGATTACTAGAAAAATACTGAACAAATTTCGATGAAATGGAAGTGGTTCCAATTCGATTAACCTCTTTAATTCAACACAAAAACCAAATTAATCGGTTGGATAATTTCGGAGTAATCAGTGAACATACATAAAAAAAATATATACATACGCGTCGAATTGAAAATATCCTCCTTCTTTTTTAAGTTAATAAAAATTGTAATACGAAAAAAAAATATTGTACATAGATGTAAATTATATCAGGAATGGGATTCGAACCCACACCCCCTTTTGAGATCCAAAGCTTACATCTGGCACTTTAGTGTTTTTGTATTTATGTCGGACAATTATCTACACTGTGGGATATAGGCCCTAAGGGGTGGGATGCCCTCCGTGGAGATCTTTCTAAGGAAACCTAACCCGTATTTACGCAAGGTTCAAAGAAAACCACGGAAAACTCCGAACGGTTAGGCCGACGGTCGCGATTGGGTTTGAACCCAGCACCTACAGTCTATCAGTTCGGAGGTCAGAACCTCGCGGCCACTGGTGGGGCCTGCGACTTTAGACCGCTCGGCCTTCCTGACTGTACTCCACTCGGCGAGCTTATTCAACACCTGTGTTACTTTTAATTTATGAGAAATCGCAAATTTTATTAGTTTTTGTCTAATTACTGAAAAATTACTGTGCCAATTTCGATGAAATGGAAGTAGTACCAATTCGAGAATAACTTCTTTCATTTAACATAAAAACCCAATTAATCGGTTGGTTAGTTTCGCAGTAATCGGTGAACATACATAGAAAAAAATACATACGCTTCGAATTGATAACCTCCTCCTCCTTTTTTGAAGTCGGTTTCAAATTATAACACGGAAAAGATTGTTGTGCACACGTATGTCAGGGGTGGGGTTCGAACCCACGATTTCATTCGAGAACCAGAGTGTAAATCAGGCTCCTTAGACCTCTCGGCCATCCTGACTGCATTCCGGTTTGTGAACCTATTCAACGTCCATGTTACTTTTCATTTGCGAGAAATCACTAATTTTATTAGTTTTTGCCTAATTACTAAAAAAGTACTTAACCAATTTCGATGAAATGGAAGTGGTACCAATACGAGAGTAACCTCTTTCATTTAACACAAATACTAGTTTAATCGGCTGGATAGTTTTGGTGTAATCGGTGAACAAGCATAACGAAAGATAAATACGCGTCGAATTGATCATAACCTTCTCTTCTTTTTTTAAGTCGGTTAAAAAAATTATAACACGGAAAAAAAAAAAAAAACACTATGTCAGGTGCTGGAACGCTTTATGCGCATTTTTTTTTTTATTTTAAGAGATTTCCTTTTATTAATATTATTTGTCATTAATTCTCTTAGTAAGTGAATTAGTAATTTAGTTATAATTATTGCCGTTTAATATTGTATAGTGAGCACCAGGACTCTGGACACTCGTGGAGCAATTCTTAAATAATTAATTATATTAAAATTGCTAAGATATATAATATTTGCGTTGTGTGGATTCGTGGCACGAGCTGTCGTATAAGTCCTGCAGGGATTTGTTAATCAAAATACCCTGCAAAGCAAATTTAGTTATTTTAAAAAAGAGCAAAGAAACAAACTTACTAAAAAGATAGAGCAAAATTAACACTACATCAAATTTTATTAAAATTTTATATTTACAAGATTTAAATGTAAAATGAATGTAATCACAATTCTTTAATGGGATAGGTCCCTCTTGACTAAATATTATATTTACAATATTTATAAGATGGGCACACATATAAACTAGTGCCATCTTCACTCCATACACTTATATATAATCAATACCATAAATATGGAACCGTGGAATGAAATGTTCATATCTAGTTGATTTATACGCTTCTTGTCATTCTGTTTTTCACTTCCATGCAATCGGGGAAGAGCAGGTTAGCATCGGAGGAGGCCCTCTGTGATTCATGGTGACCCCTCTCTTGCGTCCTTCAACGTAGTCTTGTCGAGCGAGAGCACAGGACAGAACTCAACTGAAAAATATTTCTCTCTCCATCCAAAAAGAGCAGAAAAGAAAAAAAAAAGCTTTTCACTGTCATTGGCCGGGACGGTACAGCAGCCCTTGCCCTTTGACCTCGGCTGCCTCTTTTGAGTATATTTCCATAGTTCCACCTTAGACTGAAGACATTCTCTTTTTTTTTTTATTTCTTAGTCACTTTAATTGTCTTAGTAAAAGGTGGGAATTGTATTATATACATTCCACCATCATCCTGACTGCATTCCGGTTTGTGAACCTATTCAACGTCCATGTTACTTTTCATTTGCGAGAAATCACTAATTTTATTAGTTTTTGCCTAATTACTAAAAAAGTACTTAACCAATTTCGATGAAATGGAAGTGGTACCAATTCGAGAGTAACCTCTTTCATTTAACACAAATACTAGTTTAATCGGCTGGATAGTTTTGGTGTAATCGGTGAACAAGCATAAAGAAAGATAAATACGCGTCGAATTGATCATAACCTTCTCTTCTTTTTTTAAGTCGGTTAAAAAATTTAACACGAAAAAAAAAAAAAAAAAAAATGTATGTCAGGAGTGGGGTTTGAACCCACGCTCTCTTCTGAGAACCACAGCTTAAATCATCCGCCTTAGACCGCTAGGCTATCCTGACTGCAATCTATTCGGCGAGCTTATTCAAGGTCATGTTACTTTTCGCAAGTCTATTTTAGTACTCTTTCACTGATAAAGTATTGAGTTGACAAAAGTTCTCTGATACTCTGTGCTAACGGTTAAATACAAAATATTCTTAATAGAAAAATTAATATTTAATTTATAAAATGTATATGTAAAAATTATAACACAAAAAATGTTATTGTATACATGTCTGTCAGGAGTGGGGTTCGAACCCGCTCTCTCTCTTTCGAGAACCAGAGTTTAAATCTGGAGCCTTAGACCGCTCGGCCATTTCGTCGACATTGTATTCAGAGAACTTATTGAACACTTTTATTTAGCGAAAAAACACTAATTATATTAGTTTTTGCCTAATTACTAAAAAAGTACAGAACCAATTTCTATGAAACGAAAGTGGTACCAATTCGAGAGCAAGCTCTTTTATTTAACACCAAAACCAAATTAATCGGATGCATAGTTTCGGAGTAATCGGTGAACATATATAAAAAAAAATACATACTCGTCGAATTGATAACCTCCTCTCCTTTTTGGAAGTCGGTTAAAAATAGAGTACAATTTTCTTTAAATGTATAATTAATCAATATTGTTTGATTTTCGAAAAAAGTGGTTTGCCTCTATAACTCAGCAAATAATAAGAAAATCACTTATATTTCTTTACCTGAAATGAAAAAGCATATTTTTAGGTCGTCTGTGTATTTAGTTTTTTTTTCAATTTTGTCACTTATACCACTTGGCTTCTGGGGTCCTCATATAACAGCATTCTTGCATCTCTAAAATGATTTTAATGTATTTTATTAAAAATGTAAATTGAATGTGATTTGATAATTATAATTTTTTTATTATCATTTAATATTAATATCCATTGCAGTTAATAGAATCTATGTTAAGAGGTTCTGAGAAATATTTTCCTTTTACTCAGTATTTTTGAATTTTTCATATTTGTTTCATATATATATTTCATATATTATTCATTGTAGCTGATTGTCAGAAAAGAGTCAGATTACGACATTTCTACTTATTTTAGACTTTTTTGGTTTAATCTTCATTATTATACGGTATAAGTTGCAACATTCGCATACTGCATATTGGGAAAAATATATATATATATAAGAAGAGTGTAATTGAACAAAAGCACCTACGTGCTCAATAGCAAATTCAAAACAGATGACAGGAAGGTAATAGTTTTACGTCCGGTTTCGAGTCTGTTTCCGAGACTTCGGAATGACGGAAGTGTGGTAGCATTTGCAAGAGGGAGAGCAGAGGAATAAAAACGTAAATACATACATCCGAGTCAGACTTTATAATGCTGAGGTTGGTAACCTCAAAATGTCATAATAAATAAACTGGGAAAACTCATGCATTCTCTAGGTATAAGCAGATATGAATTCATATAACTGTATTTAACGGCCATCTAACCTACTCATCAACCATTTCTATGCTGTCTTCCTCGTTCCGATTTTATTTTTCTCGGCTATGGAGGGAAACAAAAGCCAATATTTTAAAAAATGTAGTCGTAAAAAGTTTTTCTTTTTTTAGACATTTCTCTCGAGAAAGCTTCTTGAAACTGAATTATTTTTAACATAAGGTCAAACAACCGAATCATTCGGATAGACATCTACTTTAAATTCTGTAGCATTGTTATTTTTTCGATCTGACTTAGTTTACAGCTGTTGTTCTGAAAGGTGTGAAAAATGGGAGGGGGGGGGGGGCGACTTTAAGAAGAATGTAAACAAAAATACAAAAGCACCCTAAAATAAAATGATGTATTGGCACCATTGCTGATACATTCATAGCCTATTTATTGCACATATTGTACATCTATCTGGTCAAAAGTATCTGAACAAATTGGATTTTAGATATTTTGTGGAATATGTAGATAAATACTTGAATTCTTCTGGAACTTCAGAAATATAAAGAACATGTTCAACCTCAATATTTTTCAGCGAAGATTTAGTCACATTATCAATTAAAGCAGCGGTTCCCAACTTTAGATACGCGTACCCCTGAGGTTACGTTAAAATACTATGGGTAATAATGGAAATTTCAAAACTGGTTAAGTCACAAATGGCAATGTAATTTGTATTGATTTATTAAATGGTTGTGAAAAGATTAGTAATGAAAAAAGCATGTTTGCATTATCTGGTTGAGTGTAGGGGGGGGGGGGGAGGGTTGTTTTTCTGAGAAATATGGGGTACTCTGAAATAAAAGCATATAAGAAATGAGTATGTGAAAGAAAAGAAAGGGTTGGGAATTGGGAAGAGCTGAATTAGAGGATCAACAAATTGAATAAGAAAGTATTTGCGATAACTATGTAAAATAAAATGCTCGAAATGATTATGTAACTGAAAGTAGATTGTTTGTGGATTCTGTATAACATTTATGTTCAGTTTTATAGGAATATACGCAAGATATAAACGTTTAAAAAAATAAGAAAAAAAAAATTCTTTAGTTTATAGCATGCAATGTTTTCAATAAAGTTTAATGCCATTTTCAGAAAACTTGACAAAGTGTTCTTTAAAGTGGTGACAGTGGTTACAAAGCAACAAAATATTACACTGAGAAAATATACTAAATATTTGATGAAATATGAGCATTTGTATAAAATAACTTTTATCTTTTTTTTTTTTTTAGTTAGTCTTATGTATAGGGCACCTCAATAAATAGGACAACTGAATACTGTATTTCGTTTAGAAATCGCGAAAAGCAGCAAATTTCGTCAAAAGATCGCGAAAAAAAAATAGTGTGTGTCGGGAGTGTGCCCCCCCCCCCCTCTCCCTGCTGTAACCTTTCAGAAAATTTGCTGTAAATTTCATTTTTTTTTTTTTTTTTTTTTTTTTTTTACTCAGAATCAACCCTGCTACATTGTAATTAAATACATAATTTTTATTTCAAATTTTTTTTATTTGTTGTTGATAATATATTTTATGTTTGTTCGTGTGAAAAAGAGGTGGAGAAAAAGTTTGAATAGATCTTGTTATTGTCTTAACTGAAATCTTGAACATCTATCGTTGACTCAACACCGCTTTTGTAAAACTTACGGGTAAAAAAAAATAAACCCTCCGAAACCTGATATACTTGAACCCGAAGTGAAAAAAAAATCTCCATTTTAATACAGTAATATGGAAATATAGTCCACAGTTACTTCTGACCAGCTGGGAAGACCGAACTATCAGCGGTAAAAATTCAAAAAGGGTCAATCCATTTCAAGTGGTCCAGAAAATATTTTTTTGGTCGCTCTACCATTTTTAAAAAATCTGAAATTTTTTGTACAACAACCCTAACATAACGGAAGTTCAAAATGACCGTTATTTTAATTTTACTATTTTTTGTTTGTGCATGGCGGCCATCTTTGTTTCATCGTGTGCAGCGATTTTCTCAGATACTAGGATACACACAATTGTAAATATCTCGTCTTCTATTTTCCGAATTGAAATGGGGTTTGCAGCATTTTGTTCAGAATAAAATAGGCTAAATATACAGTGTAAATTACAGTGTAAGAAAAATTTTGAAAAATAAATTTTTACAGGTGAAATTTTATCACAAAATGTACGGTTTTTTCCAAAATCTATCCGTTTGCAAGAGGAAAATTTTCATGCAATAGCAACTGTCAACCTTACACAATTTTTTCTACAAATAGGTCAAAAGTACGTGTACTCTACACCAAGTCCCAGATCTGGGAGTTAATTTCTCTTTGCGAAAAAAATTCCGAAATTCGTTAAAAATTTCAAAAATCGCACTTTTTAGGCTTTGATATCTCTGGTGGGGCACGAGATAAAAATCTGAAATTTTGGCCTGTGATAGTATTGTGTAGTAGCGTTATGTACAAAAAATTTCAAGAAGGAGATTTGATTACAAGCTGAGATATGACATGGAAAATATGTGAAAACAATACTGTCAATTGTAGGTGTTTTCACATTGTAGGACCTACTATGTAATTGTTCAACAAGACTGTCAACCTTGCACAATTTTTTCTACAAATAGGTCAAAAGTGTGTGTACTCATACACCGAGTCCCATATCTGGGAAATGATTTCTCTTTCCGAAAAAAATTCCGAAATTCGTCAAAAATTTCAAAAATCTCACTTTTTAGGCTTTGATATCTCTGGTGGAGCACGAGATAAAAATCTGAAATTCTGGCCCTTGATAGTATTATGTAGTAGCAGGGCCGTAGCTAAGGGGGCGCTATGGGCGGCTCAGCCCCCCCTAAAATATTTTGAGCCCCCCCTGGAAAAAGTTCCAAGGTCATAAAATGTTCCGAAAATTCAAATGAAATTCTGTTCAAAAATCTAATTTAGTTTTGAGACCCTTTCACAGTTTTGCAGAGTTACTAAATTGTATCTAAAATAAGTGTTTCAGAACTCCCTCATACTATTGGTACATATGAAGCTAACAGGATGTTTAATTTTGCACCAGTTATACATTCAAATTTTTCATCATCATATACTTTTCTTAGCATAAAATGAAGTTATTACAACAGTTTAATGAGAAACAAAGTACCTACAATGTGAATATGCACTAATTTATCTTTCTGCATTAGAGAGAGAACAAAAAAATATGAGCCCCCCCTATATTCCCCTGAGCCCCTCCTATCATACACTTCTAGCTACGGCCCTGTGTAGTAGTGTTATGTACAAAAAATTTCAAGGAGATTTGACTACAAAATGAGATACGGTGATTAAAGAAATGTTAAGAAATGCTATTACGAGTACATTAGGAGAAATGAGATTAGTCTCTTTTATCACAATATTTACCCAGAAAATATCGTTTGTTGAAAACAATTAAATAATAAACATTTAATTTACAAAATACTATATATGCTCAACAAAGAGCTTAACAATATTTACGAGATATGTTATGAGTTCGACCAGTTACTGTTGTCAGTCCATCAGGCTGTTCTTACTAAAAATTTTATTTGAAGCCTCCCAAGTCTTGTCACCCCTTGTTAACTTGAATGAAATTCTCTAGGTTTAATAACTGAAGCCATGTCAACTCGATCAGTTGCAATTCATTGTCAGTAATTTACTTTTCCTGAAATGTGTTCCGAGTAAAATTGTTGC
The DNA here is from genome assembly GCA_964019185.1 of Maratus speculifer. Taxonomy (NCBI): domain Eukaryota; kingdom Metazoa; phylum Arthropoda; class Arachnida; order Araneae; family Salticidae; genus Maratus; species Maratus speculifer. Next base: position 332,156,225 of record OZ025293.1, on the reverse strand, counting down.
AATAGCATTTCTAGTAGATTTGTTCATCTGGACAAATAGTGTATTGGCTTAGCATACATTCTGAATTGTTCAAATCACACAGAAGCATTTGAAAAAGATATTTGTAACTAACATTTAACTTTGTACCATAAATAATTAATTTAAAATTTTGGAGGTATGAACAATTACATAGTATGTTACAATAGTTTGGCAGTATTGTTTTCACATATTGTCCATGTCATATCTCAGCTTGTAGTCAAATCTTCTTCTTGAACTTTTTTGTACATAACACTACTACACAATACTATCAAAGGCCAAAATTTCAGGTTTTTATCTCGTGCTCCACCAGAGATATCAAAGCCTAAAAAGTGCGATTTTTGAAATTTTTGACGAATTTCGGAATTTTTTTCGGAAAGAGAAATCATTTCCCAGATATGGGACTCGGTGTATGAGTACACACACTTTTGACCTATTTGTAGAAAAAATTGTGCAAGGTTGACAGTCTTGTTGAACAATTACATAGTAGGTTTACAATAGTTTGACAGTATTGTTTTCACATATTTTCCATGTCATATCTCAGCTTGTAATCAAATCTCCTTCTTGAAATTTTTTTTACATAACGCTACTACACGATACTATCATAGGCCAAAATTTCAGATTTTTATCTCGTGCCCCACCAGAGATATCAAAGCCTAAAAAGTGCGATTTTTGAAATTTCTGACTAATCTCGGAATTTTTTTCGCAAAGAGAAATTAACTCCCAGATCTGGTACTTGGTGTATAAGTACACGCACTTTTGACTTATTTGTAGAAAAAATTGTGTAAGGTTGACAGTTTCCCTTGCATGAAAATTTTCCTCTTGAAAACTGATAGATTTTGGAAAAAATCGTAAATTTTGTGCTAAAATTTAACCTGTAAAAATTTATTTTCCAAAATTTTTCTTACACTGTATATTTAGCCTATTTTATTCTGAACAAAATGCTGCAAACCTCATTTCAATTGGGAAAATAGAAGACGAGATATTTACAATTTTGTGTATCCTAGTATCTGAGAAAATCGCTGCACACGATGAAACAAAGATGGCCGCCATGCACAAATAAAAAATAGTAGAATTAAAATAACGGTCATTTTGAACTTCCATCATGTTAGGGTTGTTGTACAAAAAATTTCAGATTTTTTAAAAATAGTCGAGCGACCAGTGCTGGACCACTTGAAATGGATTGACCCAAAAGGTCTATGGGCTCTGTTTTGGTTGAATCATGTATCTCGGCTTCTATAAGAAATTTTTAGAAAATGCCTTCGAATTGCAAAATAGTTTTAGTCAAAATTTGGCGAGAAGTTGCAAACTTGGCGACATTCTTTCATTTGACGCCAGGTTTGTTTTGGGATTGGTAATCTTGAAAGACAATTTTCCCGCCAAACTTTGCAAATGTCGCTAACATTTCTTCAAAATTGATGAAATGTTGCCAACTTTGTGGTTTCATTTATTGCCAACTTTTCAACAACTTGTTTCAACCTGCAATCCCATTGATATGCAGTGACCCGTAGTGACCTCAAAATACTAACCAAATTTTCTAGAATGTGTGACCTAGTCCAGTGGTCTTCTCATGTCCGAGAAAGGTAGAATGCAAAATTTTGTCATTTTTTTTTCAGATAAAACTAGCTTGATTTTGATTCGTAGTGATCCAAAATGGTCTATTAAATGAATTTTCTTGCACATATTACCTAGCTCAACGGTCTTCTCGTGCCAGAAAACGATAGGTTACGAAATCTAGTCAAAATCGTTATAGCCATTTTCTCAATTAAATTTACATATATAGACGTACACACGATTTGTACATATAAGATATCAAGAGAGACGCAGCTAGGGCAATGCCATGGTACTGTCGGACTCCCATTTCTTGGCATTTCGAGCAGAGTATCTCGGACGGTTCTATTCTAGATAATAGGTAAAACGCTATACCGCGTAAGGGAGAATGGCATCCATAATTGGCGCGTTAGCTTAGATAGTGACAATCATCAGCAGAAATGTACTTTATGAAAATGTATTATTTATAAATGTGTTGTTTAAGCGTGGTCGTTTCTAACAGCAATATTTTTATTAATAATTATGATATTTAAAAACTTAAGCAATGCTTCTGATAATAAAAATGCTGATAATTATAGGAATGAACTGTAAAAGCACATAGCCATATTTTCAACAATGGAAATGCTTTATGTATAAAAAGTAATGCAGACCATTTCATAACATTTTAATATGATTTTATTAACAATTTTATAATTAAAAATGTGTCTTTGAATTATGTATACATATGTCTATCGTTTGTTTTCTAAATGCATTTAAAATATTAGACCTTTATATAAATTAACAGCTATTACACGTGACTTTATTTACATAATGTTAAAAATGGTACAAAAATTCACTCACGATAATTAAAAACATATACAATTAACTCTTTACAGTAGATAGAACTTACTTACAGTAGATAGAATTTCTGATGATCCAAGCTTTCATATTTTTGTTTTTATGTATAAGATTACATAAATACTTTTCAAGAGTTTCATATTTTATGCACTTTCCCTAAGATTAACTGATGAATGGATTTATTTCCTTCCAACTTTATTTTATTGTTTCTGGCAAATTTAGAATTATTTGGTGCCCCCCCCCCCCTTCTTCCCAACTTTTTTTGTGATAGTAATGACGTCGATAGTATAAATTTGACGCCCCCGAAATTTCCGTGCCCGTAGTCTTTAAATTTGATTGGAATCAGTATTTTGGAAAATTGTACGGTAAAAAGATATTAAACTGAAAAATTATGTAAAAGTGTCTTGTAACGCGTGAAATTTCAAGCCATTACTACTGAAATACTTTGCTTTCAAATAGCTTTTTTACATCCTTATGAAACAAATAAATATTGACATAATTAATTCTTTCTTACTGGATATTGATCGGAAATTTGGTTTCGTTTACGCTTTCTGCCGAAAATCAAAGTCTCTCCGAAAATGCAGCTGAACAGATACTGTCTGTATTCCAAAAACCTCATTTCTTCTTTTCGGAAATTTTTAACATTGTTCATTAATTTGAATTATAACGGCTCAAATGAGACACTTTCTATTTATTGCTATAAACTTTCTGCTTATAATTATCAGTTATAATTGTACGTGAGTACAAATGATAAAGTATGTAATACACATAAAACTAAACTTTGATGACGTTTTTTACGTGCTCAATAAAAGCTGTAGACTTACCGACAATAGAAATATTTTTGTTAGAAAACGCGAAGTATCTCGAATACTTGTCTTTAAGAAAGATGATCAAATTTTAAAAAGTTATTTTAAAAGATAAAACGAGATATGCATACCTAAAACATTTTATAATAATAAGGATTAAGTTCATATAATTAAAAAGTAATTCTGTGTCATTGATGAATTAATTACATCCTATTTTACATGAAAGTAAAATGTTTTGGTCAAAGGTATAGACAGTTCGAAGAAAACCTCAGAAAACTTCGAACGGTTAGGCCGACGGCCGCGATTGGGCTCGAACCCAGCACCTGGTCGTCTACCAGTTTCGAAGTGAGTGTCTTTGTATGAATAATGAAGTCTCTTAAATACGATTTCAAAGCAAGTGAAAGAAATAAAAGAAATAAATGGTCATAGATAAGAACTATTTGAATATAATATTATGAAGAAATTTTAATAATAAATAAAAGAGAAGGAAAAAGACTTAAAGTAAATAAATGTGTTTTGTGATTTTTCTTTCTTTTAATTTTCGCCCTGAATAGGGCTTAGCCTCTAAAGAGGCTTTAGTAGTCCTGAAAAGGACTGTTTTTTTTAGGTTCAGAAAGAGATTTATTTTCTTACAACATTTCAGTATCAATTATGGTAGAATCACTGTCATAACTTATGTCAGATTCTCCAGTGTCGTTTGAAGTATCTGTGTCGCTTTCATCTCCTACAACAAAACTGACCTTTTCTATTTTCTGCTCCACTATATTATCTGTTTTCCAGTATTCATCTTCTGTTTTTATTACACGCTCACAATATTTCGACCACTGGAATTTAGTTATGCTTGAAAATGCTTCGACAGTTAATTTTTTCATTTCAGTTAAACTGAGTTCTGAATTAACGTTCCTGTCTTTGATGTAGCGTTTCGTATCCGCCCATGCAAATTCAATAGCATTTAAATCACAATGGTATATGGTGGTATTCTCAATACATCGTGGCCTCTTTCTTTTAAAAATTCGTCTACACAATACCTTTTTTTGGGGGGTGCATTTGCGACTACCAAATCATACAGATCAATTTTTCTCATCGAAATATCATGAGGAATTTTGTTTTCTGTTAACCATAAAGACAGCTCCTTTTTTGTGGCATATTTAGACGGAGTTTTGTTTAAAATTTTTGTATGATAAGGAGCATTATCCATACAAATAACGCTGTTAGCTGGGATGTTCGGAAGCAATTTTTCTTTCAACCACTTTGAAAAATTGTCAAAATTCATTTGCCCGTGGTAATCGCCTGAAGTGGTTCCTGATTTAAATACTAAGCTTGCGCCAGGTATAAATCCATCTTCGTTTCCGGCATGTACCACGATTAGCCGGCTTCCTGCATTTTTCTTAGTATAAGCTCCAGTTTTCCCAAGCTACCAGCATTTTCCAAAACACATATTACTGTCAATCCATGTTTCGTCCAAATATATAATAGGTCTCTTATTATTTCTATGTTCTTTTATCTCTCGTAAATATTTAATTATCCAATGTACAATATCTTGCCTTTCCATGCTAATTTTTCTTTTATCCTGGCAACGTTTCCACCGAAATCCGATTTTATGAAGTATTCGTCGCAAGGCTTCTTTTTTTCCAAGGAAATTCCATTTTCTCTCTTATAGCGGGCAACAGAGTATCCAGGTAAGGCATCCTATTATTTTTATAGAACTCGTTTACGGTTTGTCGAATGACGCAAAGATTGAAATCATCTACATTTAATGCTACATTACGATTTTTATGCGGTTTCCTTCGTTTATCAGGGGATTGTAAAATGGGAGAAAGCATAGCTTCTTTTTTTATGCGTGCAATTTTTCGCACTGATATGCCTGTTGCAGCAGCCGCTCTCTTCTGAGCTTGTTGAATCGGAATCAATGGATTTTTCGCCTTTGCTTCCTCCTCAAAAAATTTTAAAACTTTCAAAATCATATTTCGCTCCTTTGAATGAATAGTTTTCTTATTTTCTGACATTTTGTTAAGATGAATATGCGGAAAAACGGTAATAATAGTAGTAATAATAATAATCAAAGAGGCAAAGAGATAGATCAACTACAGATACAAAGATCAACTACAGATACAAGCAAGCGTACGCTATGATCTGAAGCAGTTGTCAACTAAGAGATAACAGGTGCTGCAGAAGACCCGTATTTCCGGTATTTGGCGGATTGACCGTTCGCCAACTACACTTGGTACTTGGCAACCTTTGACCCTGGAACTCCTGGTCAAGAATAGATTCTTCCAAGGTCATCTGCCAAGATATTGGAGCTAAACAGTACCTGCCGCCGAGCTTGACATTTACATTTTCGGTTCTATTTGTCATCACGACTATACTAAAGTATCAGCAATCGGTTGAAGATAATATGTATATCTAGCGTCAATAGCCTTTCAGAAAGCGCACTTTAATACATTTCACAACAAATGTGATTTATCTTTTATTTCCGGATATGTAAAACCGAAACCTGATTTTCGTTAGTGACCTTGTGGTACATTTTTAATAACACAACTACCGCGTCATCAAAAATACAACACGCACCCACTAGCGCAGAAAAAAAAAAAATGCGTCTGCTGAAAGATTAATGCTTAAAAATAGTATATTGTGTGTTTAGAATTGTGCTCTTAGACTAAAATTTTCATGCAGATAAAATGCGCATGCGTTATATTCAAAACCATACTTGAACTGAGAAGGGGGTAAATATGAATTTAAAAAAATTTTGAAACTATAGCTGGACTATGAAATATAAAAATTTTGAGAAAATGGGGGGGGGGGGGACAGACCTCCATTTCATTTAAATGTATTGAAAGATATGAGCCTCTCTCTCTCAGCATCGATGGAATTTCTTGATTGAGCCGGATTCTGGAATGTTGAGGGGGGTTGGAGAAAGGAAAATCATGATGAATAAGAAATTCGGTGGCTGTATTTTGAAACGGATTTGAGATGAGCCAAAAAAAAAAATCAATTTTCTTGTAAGGGGCTCTGCATATATAACGCTATCTTTTTAGGGGGAGGGGGGGGGGGTTGGCACATGATATCGTAAGATATTTCTAGGGGAGGGGGGTTGCTTATTGATATCAATTTTGATCTAATCAAAATTGTCTCTTTATTTCTAGCATGGTCTTTGGTTCAAAATAGTATATTATCTTTTTTTAGTCTGTTACCTATTTTTATGAAAATGCAAAGTTATTCTTAAAATTACTAAATGATTAAAAATTATCTAATTCTTAAAATATGGGATACTCCGATGTTTGACATTCTTTAATAATCTTAATATCTTTATATGTGTATACATACATACAGTTCGAGAAACCATATGTAAAGTATATTTGAAAGTAAGCTTGTGTTTATTAATAAATAAGACAAAGAATGTCGTCCACTTGTTTTGTTGATGAGAATTCTGCCGTCTCCCTCTTCCGTTCGGGGCAAGTATAGCAAGACTTTATTACTGTTGAATGCATTATGTAACAAAAAGGTTTTTATAAAATGCTTTTAAATAGTAACTACAGTCGAGTCTCTCTATAACGAAACTCCATACATCGAATTTCTCTATATAACGAATATTTTGTAGGAACGGTCCCCTTTTCGCATGATTACATTAAAAACAGTCTCTATATAGCGAAATATCTATATCCATATAACGAATTTTTTCATAAATTGGTATTAATTTATTCAATTTAAAAAAAACTTCATATGGAATCAATTTCCCATCACTTATTTTTGATTTATCGTCAGTGCTGAGTTTTTTTTATATTAATTCTCTCCTTGTTCTTTAAATAGGCATGCCAATTTTCCGCGGAAGCGCGGATTTCCGCGTTTTGCTTATTTTCAAAATCATCGGATTTCCACTTTTTTATTTATTTTCAAAACCCGCGGACTTCCACAATTTTTCTTATTTTTTCGGCCGCGCCGCCATTTTTCGCCACGACGAAATTGGTCAAAAATGGCGGGAAAATCTCCGAAGGCGAAAAATGATCGCGAAAATGACGCGTTTTTTGCCAAAAAAGGCCGAAAAAAGACACTAATTTTCATTAAAAGAATATGAATAAAACGTGATTTGTGTCAAATGATTGCGAAAAAAAGCGTTATTTCTGCCAAAAGATCGCAGAAAAAAACCCCTATTTCATTCAAAACATCGTAAAAAGACGCGTTTTTCGTCAAAAAATTTCGGAATAAACTGATTCCTGTCGACGGATCTCAAGAAAAACGTTATTTCCGTGGAAGAATCGCGAAAATGACGCAGCCTTTGTCAAGGAATCGCGGAAAAGACGCGATTTTCCTCAAATGATCGTGGAAAAAACGTTATTTTTGTCAGAATTGCAGAGAAAATGCGATTTTAGTCAAAAGATCGTGAAAAAAGACACTATTTTTTTTTTCAAAAGATTGCTGATAATACGTGATTTTTGTCACTATTTCTGACAAAAGATCGCTAAAAGAGACTCTTTTTATTGTTAAAAAAATAGCAAATTAAACGCGATTCCTGTCGAAAGATCGCAAAAATAACGGTCTCTTACAAAGAATCGCAAAAAAGATGCGATTTTCGTCAAGTGATAGCGGAAAAAACGCAATTTTTTGTCGGAATTGCCGAGAAAACGCGGCTTTTTGTCAAAGGAGCGAGGAAAAGACGCGACTTTTGTCAAAAGATCGTGGAAAAGACGCAATCTTGTCAAAGGATCGCGAAGTCGCAATTTTTTTTTTTTAAATCACGAAAAGTCGCGAATTTTTGTCAGTTGATCGCGAAAAAGTCGCGAATTTTTGTTCAAAGATCGCGAAAAAGTCGCGAGTTTTTGTCAAAGGATCGCGAAAAAGTCGCGAAATTTTGTCAAATGATCGCAAAAAACGCGATTTTTGGTCTAAGGATCGCGATAGAGACGTGATTTCTGTCACACGGTCGTGACGTGAATCATGCATGTGCTTATTGTTCACTCGTGAGGGGGGTGGGAGTGGTGATTCAAAATATTTTCAGTCTTGGCAAAATTTCAAACTTGCACCCATGATCAAATATAGGTGAAAATTGAGTCACCACATGGCGATTAAAAAAACGCGATCGATCGCCATTCGCCTAGTGGGGATTATAAATTGTTACCAATTGCCAAATGAAATACAGCTTTTTTCTGGGAAGTATGCACTTCTGCTTTGCTTAAATTCTAATTGTACACTGATTAATTCTTTTCCCTACTGGATGCAAACAGATTTAAGCCAAATTTGGAGTTTTATGACTGTGTCATAAGTTAATTTTGAAGGTAGATTTTTAAATGAATTTGCTTATAAAAGTTTTAATGAATAATTGTGCATTTTTGAAAATTTTTCATATTGATATATTTTATTTAACAAAATTATTGAATAAAATTTCGTTACCCATTCTTATATTCGTGTTCTTATTTTATTGTAATGTATTTTTGTATTATATGTGTGTGGGTGCTTCAATTCAAATAATGACAATCTATATTTAATGTACCATTTTCACTTTAACTTTTTTAACATGCATCGGTTTAAATTATTTTGTTCTATTTTTACTTTGCACGTTATATCAACTTTTTTTCTCAATTTTTACCTCACGCGTTATTTCAACGTTTTTGCTCAATTTTTACCTCACGCGTAATTTCCTCTTTTTTGTTTTTTTCTCACTCTCATCCCTGTTTAAATCAAATGAATTCATCCCAGCTCCCACACACCTATCCACATCCTTCTCAAAACAGAGTCAATTGGATTGATACACATGTAAGAGAGGAATCAATGAGAGGCACATAAGAGAGGCCTTCAAATGGAGGAAAACATGAACTACAATTTTTCATTCCTTACTAAAATTTGAGCATTTTTTTTTAAGAGCGTAACAATTTTAAAATCAAAACAACAAAAAATTAAAATTTGTTCGTCTGAAATTAATGCAAGTCTTCCTCATTTGATTTTCATTAAGCATTCAAATAAATGTGTATTCTATTTTTTGAAACTGCTTAAATAATTAAAAAATAAAATGTTAGGTTTACTTTTAAACATTTCAAATTCTTAATTAAAAAGATCAAAAATAATATTTGTTCAAAATTTACACATTAAATATGATTTTTAACATCATTCTCTATACATCGAATTTCTCTATATAACGAATTTTTTACTGGAACGGTGGATTTCGTTATATAGAGACTAGACTGTATTTCTTTTAAGTGTTATTTGAATAAAGCCATATTTCATTGACTTCTCTTCATTTGAATCAATAAAATATGCGAAAAGTAAATTTAATCAGTTTAGTATATTATTCCAAAAAAAAAGAAGGAAAAAAAATTGATAACGATATTATCGAGGTGGGGGGGGGGGGATCGATGGATGATAACGTATGATATCGAAAAGGAGGGAGGGCGGGATCTATAGTTACCAAAATGTTAACATTATAATTGCACAACTCCCCTAACCCAGTCTACGCAATCATTCAATAATGTTTCACGATTCCTGTTAAATTTATTAGACTTCGGGTAATATTGAAAATAACACAATTTTCTTTCATTACCCCCCCCTTTTTTTTTATATATAAGTGCTTTTTTTTTTCGTTTTAATGTAATTGTGAACAAACAATTTGCAATATTTGCTTTTATGAAAATGATTGATTCATTCAAATGTACCCTAATTTTTGTTAAATAAAATTTCGTAATCATATTCGAAGATATTTGCCATATGAAATTTCTTTCATAAATTAAAGAACAATCAAATTCTTGTTCCAATTTCATTTGTTTTCCACATCAAAATTGAGAACATAGAAATAATAATCAATCTGAATAGATAATCGAATTTATGATTACTAATTCTAAACCGCAATACATTGATTTTTGTAAGTCAATAAAAAATGGATAGCATTTATGCATCAGGGCATTTGGAATTTATTTATGGGTAAATGAAAATTAGTTCGAGATCTAAGGTATATATTTTGTTTCCTATTAACTGACTAAATGTAGGACAAAGATTTTTTTCTTTTTTTTTTTAAATTGGGAATAAAATGACCCATAAAAGAGTTCCTTTGTTTTATTTTGGGGTAGCATTTGTGCAGGGGCCCTAAACAGAATGGGTCGATTTATTCGTGTATGCATATGCATGTAGAAAATGATCATAGTCTGTACCCAGGGACTGTTTACGGAATAGGCACGTATGAAGCCTGTTCTTACCTACTAAAATACAAAGGGCCTCCCAATTTTGTTTTTTTAAATCAATTTTTAAGAAGGGGGGGGGGAACTCAAGCAAAGTATTATTATCATTATTATTTTTTGTCTAGTCCATAAATGATGTCACGCTTGGAGGGAGGAAGGAAGTTCGTGAAATTGTCACAGTTTGTGACAAGGGAATGGGAGGGGGTAAGACGAGATGCAACATTATACATTTTGGTTAAAATAAAACATTAAAAATTTCAAGTTAAATTTTGAAGTTCTTTTGAAATTAATGTATTTTTGTATTCATATTCATAAAGATAAAGATAGAATTTAAAGCTATTAAAAATATTAAGATTTCATTTGAAAATCCAAAATACTACAGTTTTCGACTGCTCTTTCATATTAATATTGTATTACTATTGTATATTAATTATATTTTTTGTTGTAAATATGAATCTTATATGACACAAAATAAGTACACAAATTATTTTTATTGTTATCCTCACAAAAGTCATTAAAATACAGTTTTAAAGTTTAAAAATAAATTTTAAATATGATCTATTACATAGTGTCTTGTTTCTGAACTGCAAGTATATGTAATATAGCGTGACATGTGGCAAATGGGGGGGAAGGGGGGGGTGGTCAAAAATATTTTTTAAAATGTGCGATATCATTTATGGACAGCACTTACCAAACTGTTTTGTTCTTACTATGTGGCCATTTGTAAATCGTAAACAGACTCGTACTGAAATGACTACTTAATAACACCGCTTAGCCTGATTGGACTGAAATCTGGAAGCACGATAGCGCTGCATAGCTGTCAAATGGTTAACATTACGAAGCTGGTGTTTCCAAGGGAGTGAAAACTTCTTCTCCCCCCCCCCCCCCCCCTTGTAAGGTAAAATAAGCAAATGCTAGACGCCCCCACCCCCCTTGCTTGGGGACAAAATTTAACCTTATTTTAGATTTCAAATAAAGTAATGCGGATAAAATTTGGGGTGCATCGTTCATCAGGTGGCATTGTTATGCTGCATTTTGATGATCCCCGTAATACAGTTGAACCTCATTAACATAAACCTCAAGGGGAATCAAAATTTTGTTCATGTTAACAGTAATTGTTTGTATTCGTTTTTACAGGAGACTATGAAAACAATGTTAAAAGTAATTCATGTTAAGCCTGTTCATGTTAACGAGGTTTGGCTGTATGTATGTAAAATTCTCCTTTTCTTTTTCCATGTCAAAATGGTCATTTGTAAATTAAATTGAAATAAGTACCACGTACACAAATTTCTGGTTCGTAGTACATTTGTTTGATTTAAAAAAAAAAAAAAAAAAAAAAAAAAAAAAAAAAAAAAACAACTGAAGTTTTCAGGGGTGCCGTAATACATAAATATCTCAAGAACTAAAGCACGGAATTTCATCAAATCAAAATTATCACATTAAATCATTGAAAATTTCGAAAAGGCTTCCATCGAGAAGGGGTTAAAGGGAAGTTAATTCATTATTCTTGCAATTTTTCATACGTTTTGAAACTCGTTGGTGAAAGATTGGTTTTGCTTCTTTATTTCAAACCAGCTTTACATTTAAATTGTGCAACTTTAATGCATAATGATTTTTAAATTTTTTAAATGTATTTTCAAAATAAATGTAGTTTATATTTTAAGTTGTAAAACCAATGGATTTTGTATCGAAAATGTTTTTTCGATGCATTTTGCCCATTTCTGTTAGTAATACATTGCGTTTGCAAAATGGTACAGCATTGTGTCGTAAACAAATAGGTTTCCGCTTTACTACGGTATTTAGTATATTAATCAAAATCATAAGTAGATGTTTCGTAGATCAGATAACATAATTGTACATTATATTAATTTTGCGACATAAAAGTAATGCGGATGTATATTAATATTTCCATGTTAAAATATATTAATGCCAATGTTACAAAGAAACCGTAAATATATTTATAGAGGTATTTTTAAATATTTTATCACGACCTGAAAAATTTCATGTATCGCCAAATAATAATAATAAAAATAATAAAAACTACAATAGGAAATGATGCGTAGTTTTTCAGTAGGTTTTCAAAACAAGAAAAAAGTACTTTGTAACAGGAACGATACCTGAGAAGCCTCGTGGCGCAACTCACTTTCTTATCACCCTTCTTTGAGTATTTATTCACCGACTCTGGCAAATAGCCATCAAAATGAATATGCTGTTTCCTATATATGTAGATATTTTTTTTTTCTGCGTTATTTGTCACTGAATAATTTTTTGCATTTCGCGCATGTTTTGAGAGGTTTGATGACTTTTTCTTTTGGTCAGATTTCTATTTACAAAGATGCACGAAAATGTGATTTTGGGGCTGTGCAAATATAACGTTATTATTTTAAGGGGGAAGTGGGGGGGGGGGGGGCTTTTGATATCTATATCATTTTTGATCTAATCAAATTTACCCTTTTTAACATGGTCCTTGGTACAAAATAGCATGTTATCTTTTTTTTTAGCCGTTTGTCTATTTTTATAAAAATACAAAATTATTATTAAAATCACTAAATTATTATAAAATTATTCAATTGTAAAATGTGGAATACTTCACCGTTTGATATTCCTAATCTTCTTCATGTGTGCATAATGTGTTTACCAAAAAAATAAAAGAGAAGGAAGGTTTTCCACTTGTTTTATTAACAAGAGTTTCTATCTGCCCCCACCCCTCCTCCATTCGGAGCAAGTGCAACAAGACTTTATTACTGTTGAATGTATTATGTAACAAAAAGCAAATATTTTTAAATAGTAATTATTTATTGTAAGTGTTATTTGATATAAAACATTTTTATATACAAAGTGATATTTTATTGATTTCCCTTTATTTGAATCAGAAATGTATGCTAAAAATAAATGTAACCAGTTCCGTTTATCACTTCAAACAAAAAAAATTAATTCCAGAAATCGATTTTTTTTTTACATTTTGATAACGATATCATTACTGGGGGGGGGGGGGGGGGTCGTGAGATGATAACGTATGATATCAAAAGGGGGGGAGAGGAGGTGTCCAAAATGACCAAAAGTTGATAACGTTATATTTGCACAGCCCCATTGGTCGAATACAGAGTATCCGGCACCAACATCAGAGCAGTGCAAACGCTGTTCTCGGAAATGTTTCTGAATTTGCAGAAAATGTTTTTTAAATTAAATATCTCTTTCATTTATTTGTGTGAACTCTCGTGGCATTACTAGGTAATAAAATTACATGTAGGGGAGAGTGAGGTGGAATGGGACAGTAGGTTTTCTCTTTATGTATCATTCTAAGCATTTCATAAATCGCGCACAAGATAAAGCAATAGTAGCCCAAGTTTCAGTTGAAAAAATTTGCTAATCCGTATAAACTTGCAATTGTATAAGGGTGATTCTACGATAAGAGGTTCAAAAACATGGAGAATTCGGCCAAAAAGAAAAGTTTGAGTTTGATCAAAAACCTTTAAATTATGATTTTTGTCCCATTTATTTACTTTTTCATATAAGGGCAAGTCAATTTATACATATTTTATAACTTTTTCTGGCCAGTGACTCGCTCCCCTGGCAGTTATCGTGCCAGGGGAAATACGGCAGGGGAGAGACATTTTCGTGTAAATTCAAACTTTTTAACTGATTGAATTAGTTTTTCGGTTAATTGTGTATTTCACTTTAAGTATTACCGTATTGTTTAATTAGGGCAGTAAATGCAATTGAATTAAATGAATATTATAAGTTTTATGACTTACCAGGGGAGATACACGATCACCGTGCGAAACCACTACAAAACACGGTCGCGTCGCAACAACTAAAAATGGCGACGCTTAAATGGCTTGCGCGTTTAGTATTGCTAACTTCAAGCCAATAGATGTCCTTAAGCACTACTTCCAATATAGCCATCCTTGAATTTATATTTGTTTCAGCGGAACGAAGTATGACAGGGGAGAGACACAAAAAAAGCGGGACAAAAGTTTATTTTAAAAATTATTTGAAATTAACAAAATTATTTTATTTTTTTATTTTATAATACGTAAGTATAATTACTTAAATTCCAATTAAACATTCTTTAGCTAAGCATCTGGCGGAAAAAAATGTATGTATTGTTTGAAAGTTAAATTGAAACCGGCAAGGGGACATGCCAGGGGAGGGGACTTTTTAGACTTTATAAGAAATTTCAGAAAAATGTGTTTAAAGTAGGCATTCAATCGTGATGTTATTTAATAAAGTATATTAAGATGATGCGATTCATTGCAAAAAATAGCAACATATAGAATAAAAAATCTGTTTTAAACGGATTGCCGTACAAATTACCTCTTATCGTAGAATCACCCATAAAGGAAAAGATTATTTCAAGAATCAAAAGTAAATTTGCTTCATTTATTTTTTATGCTTTTTGTATATTAATGATTTGTTTAGACATAGATGTAATATTTTCCTTATTTATAAAACATTATACTGTATATGATGCATAATTTAAACTAAGCCCAAAAGCATAGTTTTTGTTTATGCAGGAAGTTTAACACAAAAAAAAGGAAGTGGGGAATTATGGGACATGTCAAATTCTTTCTTTTTAATAAAATGAATGTAAATTGTTAATACGCAAATATTTTAGAGGATAATATATTAATTATAACATTGATAATATATTCATTTACTTCAAAGTGAAAATAAATTGAACAGATGATTTTTTAATGTCATCTGTGACTGACAATTCTGAATTTTCATTCCAATCATGAAGATACTGGAATTTTAAATTGTGTCACATACATTATCAAACTACAATTTTTATTTTATAGTATATCTAGCCAACACTAGACTATTTGTGCCTTATAGCTTTGTTATATTGCTGTTCCACACTCCCCTGTTAGTGGGGAGGAATGGGATACATTTTGAAACTTACGATATCTTTAATTATAAAATAGTTTTTGCATGTTAAGTTTCTATATTGTTCAAGGAGATTAAAAAATATTTCAGCTTGCACTCCATAAATTTAAATTTTTGTTTTTGTGTCAAAGTAGGTTTTCTAACTTTGTAAAAACTTGATAGTTGTAAAAAGTGTCCCGCACTTCCCCCCTCTCCTTTATATGTATTACTTCGTGGACACTTCAGTTCTGCACCCAAGCAATGCACTCCACAGGCGCTTTTAGGTTCCTTAACTTCAGCTGCATTTTACTTTGTCAACAATATATAAATAATGAAATTTAACACGTGGTTTCCATAGGAAATTAAATGGTGAATCGAACTGTGATATTTATTTTTTTTAATAAAAATGTTATTTTGTTAAAGAAAAGAGCAAATGAATGAAAGTATGTTTTGAAGAAACACTGTCAAATGTAAATTTTGGTCTGCTAATTCGTACTAGTTGACGGGTTTTTGATTAAAACACTTTGCTTGAAGAGTTAATAATAAATATTTCGCTAATTTTCATTTAGATGATGATCGGATAGATGATTTTGACCCCTGTCCTAAACACTTTTTCGCTCAATTGAAAATATTTCAATTGGAGAGATTTCTTTATCAATTTGATTGAAATAAAATAATCCAATATAATGACGTTTCTATCGTTCCTAGAGTTCTATTAATTACCTGAGGTTTAATCCGTTGTGCTACGTCCTATAAGAGTAATGCTGACCGAATATTAAAAGGTTAGTGCAGAGTGTACTGTGTCAGCGAGAGTTGCCTAGGTTATCTCAGATAGCTGAGGGTTGGCATCTTAATCCAGAGGTCATGAGTTCGACTCATAGTATGGACTCTTTTCACTCAATTAGAAAATTTTTAATTATGATTTCTCTATAAATTGCATTGATTGTTAGGAAATAATACAATATAATTTCAGATTTTCTTATCTAGTCAATTTAACACTTATACACGGCCCATGAGTAAGAGTGTAAATTTTGTGTATGCATGATTAATTTTAGACAGAAAATCTTGGGATAAATAGTTGTTTGCAGACAATTAGATGTATGACATGCAGACTTAATAAAGCTCAAAATTGAACTTAGACTGGTTAGTTGTCTTTAGAATATTTTATGATGTATTATTGATAAAAAATTATTTTCTTAATAGCTGTAATTGTAAATAGAATTTCTAAGTTATACAATAAAGATCATATTTCATTGTTAATTAGTTGAAAAACTTGCAAAAATGTAAGTAGTTTTTACTATATTGTACCTAAAAGGGGTATTTTCTTAAGTGATATTGCTTGTTGCGAGTTTTGATTGGTATACAAATATTGTTATTTATACCGCAATATTAATTATTATTAATATATTATAATAATAATAATTAATATTAATTAAGAATAGTAATATTAATCTTGCTAACTTCAAATAGTGTCTTTTAGGAGTTTAACTCGTAAACTTATTGAGGTGAAACATTTTTTATTGTATTTATTTAGTATTTTATTCTGTCCCGATTGAACAGCAGCTGTTATTTTTTTTTTCTTTTATCTTTTGTGTCACACCTGTGTACATTGGATCTGGCAACATAATCTTAACTATTTGGGCTATTCAAATTTAATCTTGATAAGAATATTGTTTTTGAAAGTTTGAGCATAATAAATCAAAACTTTGTTATAAGCTTTTCAAGAATATGTTTGAAAATGTGGAAATCGTATTATGTTTCTGAAATTAAGGGGTCTAGTACCTTTTAAGGCTTCGAAAATATGATTTTTCAATTTTTACTAATTATTATAAAATAATTCGTAAGAAGTATTTTAAAACAAACCGCGTGCAAAAATTCCCATTAGAACTGAAGTTATAGCAAAAATAAGATGCGCACATCTTGAGACCATATGTATGAATTGTTATGAATTTTTTTTTAGTTAATAAGCACATACGTATGCTTAAAATGAACTACTTTTATTTATTTATAGCGATAAAATTTTTAGTTATGAATAATTTTATTTATTAAAAAATGTAAAATTTTGTTTTTTTTTTATTTAGAAATCTTTTTACAAGGTTAATGAAATAATTTTTATTTAAGAGTAGTTCATTTTAAAAATACATTATTCTTCTTTACAGAAAAAAAAAATATATATATGCAAAAATATTGATTTATAGGGTCGTTAGGATGCGCGCAAGGCACGATGGAGTAAAAAATAGAGGTTTTTAAATTTCAGTAATGCATATATTATATGAAAGACTATTAAATGTTTAATGACAGTTTATTAAAAAGCATAATCTTTTTTATTGAACGGTGAAATTTTCATGTTAATATGTATAAAAATTTTAAAGATACACTGAATCGAACTTTGGATGTTTTTGTTGATTTTCATCCCGTTTAAAAGGTACAAGACCTCTTAATAGGAGGATTTTATAGGGTTTTATAAGCTAATGTAAGAATTTTATAGGTTTTAATAAGATTTTTTTTATGTTGTTTGTGATGCTCACTTGGGGCAATCTTGAAATAACTATCAAAAATTTAAAAGTAATAAAAATAAATAAATAAAAAAGCAGACATCTCGGTAAATGTACAAATGAAGATAAAATGTGTTAGAAAATGTTTCCGCGTAAAATGTGATTGACAAGTTGGGTAAACAATTTGATATGAGGTGTATAATCTTTGAAGCATTCGAGTGTTATTTCTATTAGATAATACGTTCCAAAAGAAAAAAAAACTTTGAGAGGGGTAAAAGATTAAATTCAAGGTAACATGCTGTTTGCATTTTTTTCTCCAAGCGTAAAAAAAGTAAATAAAAGAATTTCTATTCTTTAGTGCGTTCTTTATCACGGAACGGTGAAATGGCCAAAAAAGTAGCCATGAGACAAGAACTCTCAAACTATTTTTAAAATGATTGCGTTTTAGAAAACAATTTTCAAAAGACATGAATCTGAGCGAAAAAAATCCCAGTTAACTACCAATAAGGTTGAAGAATTAAGTATAGAGAAAGTACTTTCGAATTTTAGAACATGAATTCATGTTACACTAAGATATTTCAAGATACTGAGGCCTTTTGGCCCACTAACAGTAAAGAGATGATTCATTCACTAAATTTTCATGTAAAACTTCAAGTTGAATAAGACCGCCGCCGTTTAGATAGATAAAATATAGCATTATAATAAGCTAATAAAAATAATAGCATGAGATAATTAAAAAAAATCGAAAAGGTAAAAATTAGCCCGGTTGTAGATCTTCCTCATAAAAAAAATTAATAATAAAAAAAAATTGAACAAGATATTTGAAAATAACGCCCCCATAGATCATCCGGTCTTTTTGACAGACTCGAGTGGCATCTTGAGACAGTCTTATTTGCGTATATTTATATCAAAATGTATTATTAAGCTTTAATTCGAATGAATAGATTATCATTAGAATTTAAATGATTGCAGTCGTAATCAGTTCATTAGAATCTTCCCATAAAATGTGACGGCACAATCTTTTTACGTCATTTCAATAAACGGCAGAAGTGGGGAGAGTCTTTTGATTAAGTTCATTTCCGGTTTCGATGTCCGCTTAGATCTATCATTCGTGGCTTAAGAAAGATGATGATATAACCAGGAAGGTTAATCGTCATCTGCGAAGCATGCCTCAGCAATAGATTCATATTGGATCATGAAATTGAAATTACATTTCGAGTCTGGCAAAGCATCAACTCTTGGGTGATATTTCTTTTAAATAAAATGTAGGGTAGATGTGCCAGTAATGGGCCACCTCGCACTTTTTGGTTTATAAAAAAATAAATAATAGTTAAGCTTTTATTATTTTTTTCTGAACTCTACCTTGCATGCTTTATAAGCTGGATTAATTTTTTACACTTTTCGTCAAAACAATTAGGAAGCAGAAAATAAAGTTTCACAGTTTTTCTGTTTTTCACTGAAAATCTTAATGAACATGCTAAGAGCAGACTTTACTTACTTAGTTTATATCTTTTTTATTTTTCCGTAAAAATTGAATGTTTTTGTTTCGTTAGCAATATAAAACATTGAATTTAATATACCAATGGCCATTTACAAAATTTTATTTATTTTTAAGATTTTAGGAGGGGTGGTCCATTACTGGATTGCTTATTTCGTGATTTGCCAGTAATGGGCCACCCAAGTGACCAATACTAAAAGTGTAATTTCAGTAGTGATAAAATATTTTGATTTAACTGAAAACTAAATAAACAAATTTAATACTTAAATTTTACTTACTAGAATTTAATAAAGACAATTTCTTTATAAATACAGTCAAGTCTCTCTATAACGAAACTCCATACATCGAATTTCTCTATATAACGAATTTTTAGTAGGAATGTTCCCCTTTTCCCATGATTACATTAAAAACAGTCTCTATATAGCGAAATATCTATCTCCATATAACGAATATTTTCATAAAATGTTCTTTATTCAGTTGTAAAAAAATACTTCGAAATCACATGAAATCAAATTTCCATCTCTTATTCCTAATTTGTCGTTCAGTGCTGAGTTTTTTTTATATTACTCCTCTGCTTGAATTTTCTTGTTCCTTAAGTCCAACAAATTCATCAACCCCCTCCTTTCACACACCTTTCAACATCCTTCTCAAAACAGTGTTAATTGAATAGTTATACATATAAGAACGGGATCAATGGGGGTAATTGAAGAAAAAACAATTTACAATTGCTTCAAAAAGGCCGAATTTTGTATACAAGAGGATAATGTGGATTCTGAGGAAGAAGAAGATGCGACTTACGCAGACATAAAAAGAACAAGTTGGAAATTGCACGTGAACGTAGCAAATGAGGTGCGTTCGTACGATAACGAAGTTTTAAAAATATTCAGATCTTGCTTTTATAGTAAATAGTACTTCGGATACAGTATATTGGTTGAAATTCTGTAAATATACAGGAATAATAATTCTTATTACACCTCAGCAACGTATATCTTATTCATAAAATGTGAAATAGTTGAATATAATTAAAACACGTACCAAACCATGTTTCCCCGTATAGCATTATATAGTGGAATACTTTTGTGTAGCCCTGTAATTTAATAATAAAAATTCTTTGTGTCACAGATTGTACAGAATGCATATTTTAGTATATATTTCATAGATTCATGCCAATTCTATTATGTTCGAATGAGTGTAACATCATTAAAATGCATTTGAAGCTTCTTCCCCATTGACCGTAATGTAACGGAATCCTTTTGATTGTCCCTGTAATTGATCTATGCATCCGATTTTCATAATATTTGAAATGACTCGACAAAATTACGCAATAATTATGTTTTAAATTTCAAACGATTAAAATGCATTTAAAACTTTTTTCCCTATTGACCGTAATGTAACGGAATCCTTTTGAATGTTCCTGTAATTGATCTATCCATCCGATTTTCATAAAATTTGAAATGACTCGACAAAATTATGTAATAATTATGTATTTTAAATTTCAAACAATTCGTTTGGATAGTTTTCCGTTGTTATATGCGGACAGACAAACGGACAGATAGACAGACTGTCAGACAAACGGACAGATAGATGGACAGACAGACGGACTGAACGACAATTATAGGTGCTACCTATTTACATAATTACGAACGCACCTAAAAATAATTATCTTATTTTTTGTAGGGTGGCCCATTACTGGAACATAGGCGGTCCATTACTGGAACATAGGTGGCCCATTACTGGGCATTTGGGTGTTTAGACATATTTCTATTATTTAAAATGAAATTTTTATTTCTATTGGGAAATGTAACTGTGGGATTAGTTAAATATTGTTGAAAGATTAATCTAATATGAAAAAAATTGGAATACAATAATTATAACTATTAATAAAAAATTATTTTTTAGAGAAATTCCTTAAGGTGGCCCATTACTGGCACATCTACCCTAGCTTCGCTCTTCAAGCCATAACTTGTCGTTTGAACTACGTTAATTAAAACTCTAGAATCGGAAATTGAATGCTGATTACCTAGTAGTGATAGCAATTTATTTTTAACGACATTTTACTACGTTTGTCAGGTCCTATGTGGAAAATATCGGGACAAAAAGATAAAAATCATGCGTTAAACATAGATTATGAAACGCTTTCCAACACTTCTTGAAATCTTTATCAAAACTTCGTTACTTGGGGAAATAAGGTTACTGTATGTGGCCAAATATGTATTCCAATACTTTTGAACAGTTCTGTATATGATCTGTCGGTTAATATATATACAATATAATGGGGAAATTTAGTTTAGCAAGAAAAAGCCTAGCAGTTTAAATTTCTCTTTCCTCAGCCGAGACTTTATAACAAATAAAACGGTTGTTTTCGTTTTCATTCTTTACATTAAAATCATGCGAATTACACACTTTCTTGGTGCAATTCAGGAAATTATTTAATGTAAATATCTTTAGAATGTTTAACAAAAACTTCTTATTTTACAAACAAGTGAGTTATTTATGTTCTGTGTTCCCGACAGTCGAAAATATAGACTGAATTTTCAGGATCCCGACAAGGTTTCAAATCCCTACTGTCTATAATACTGAAATGGTCAAAATTCCTACAAATTAATAAATCAAAACGCTCTATTTGGCTTAATTACCTATTTTAACTAAATATTATTAAAATAAATATTAAACATTAGATTTCTTTATAATTTTTTTTTTTAACAACGAAGGCTGTCTGGGTGCAAGTTACACATGCAACCTTACTTTAAAATTTCTGACCATTTCAAACTAGATAAGAAAATCGCTTGACCCCCCCCCCCCCCCCCACACGCTCACACACATATCGAGTCCATGATTTCAAAAAAAAAAAAAAAAAAAAAAAAAAAAAGCCCACTCAGTTTTTATTTGTTAGACAATTTGAAGTGAAATTAAATAATTATATGTAATTTTAAATCCATAAAAGGAATTAGTTATTTTTGGATTATATCGGGCTACCCAAGTTAGATATCCTTAATATACTGCCCAGCATACATTGTAGATGAAAACTATTTTTAATTGAAATCTGTAGTAGATCCCCAATTGTTTCCGAACTAGTTAAATTTTCATCTTTATTATTTCCCCCCCTTTCCATTGAAATTTTTCTGCTTTGGAGGATACGAATTAACATAAAAATTGTAACGATTTCCCCTTTTCAAGTCCACGGATCCGAAAAAATAAAATTTCTGTTTTTTTTTTTTTTTTTTTTTTTTTTCTTTAGATTTTAATAGTTGGATTGTTTGGGTTTGAAAAAAAATAAATAAAACGGAAAATATTTTTTTTTTCCCTTTTTCATTTAAAGCTATAAGAATCTGAATTAATAGTGAAATTTTCGCCTTATTTTACTTTCGTTTTCTCTTAATTTTAACCAACCACAACAATACTATATTAGCCAGCTCGGAGTCGGTCATTAAAATTTCTGGAGTCGGAGTCAGCCATTTTTACTACAGACACCGCAGTCCTTCTGAACAGAGCCTAACATATACCAGAACTAAACAAAATATTAATTTGTTTCTTATAGCAATGTTTTAGTGAGCTACGTGTTACATAAAAATGGCTAGCATAATTTCACTTTGCGTTAAGATACCATTTGTAGAGTCCATTAGTAATTTTTAAAAAATCAAATATATATTTTATGTTAATCAATGTTTTTGCAATGCAAAAAAGTAAAATAAAAATCCTAAAAAATGGTAAAAAAATGTGCTTTTTGAGTCCCTATGTAACATCAAATTTTATGCACAAAAAATAATTTTTTTCGCTGTTCAATATTTCTTAGCTATCAGTTTCTTAATATAAATCTATAGGTGAAAATTTTAAAAAAGTACATAAATAAACCCTGGTGTCTGAAGAGATTAATTTTTATTCTCTACTTTTATTATAAATCTTTCTTACAGGGCGTTCGAAACATCTTTTTACTTCTGCAATATTCAAATTCAAACTAAAGCTGTTTCTATCTGTGGCAGCCTGCAGTTTTTAATGAGCACGTAAAAAGTTTCTTCGAAGCTTAGTCATGTACATTGCTCATGATTTGCACTCGCTCGCATCTGTCAGCGAAAACTGTTAATTATAAACAGTGAAGTTCACAGCAATAAATTGTTTAAGATCTTCGTTTGAGTCAACAGTTAGAATCGCTCAGCAATTTAAAAAATACATGAAGTAATGAGTTTTTAGGATTGCAGATAGCGTCGGTTTCAGCCAAATTTTCGGCAGTATTTTCACCGAAAACGAATGTTCGCCGCAGTGGTGACCATCCCAATGACGCAAATCCCCCCCCCCCCCCTCCTCCAAAAAAATATCTCCATACTTTAACATTAACCCCCCCCCTCCCCCCTAAACAGAATATCAATTGTAAAATATATTCTACTTATAATCTACTGCACATTCAAAAGATAGCGAGCTGCGCATAGCGGAATGAGTTCTTATTGCCCTTATCTAGAATTTAAAGAAAGAAAACAAAAGAACATTTCTGGAAATTAAATGTTGAAAAAATTTAAAAGTGATATTTAAAAAAAAAAAAAAAAAAAAAAAAAAAAAAAAATCCAAGTTTTGTTTAACAGTAAAAAAAGGAAATATTAAAAATTTAAAAATCCCTCCCGAAAATGTACTTTTTCTCAAATCCCCCCCCCCCCCCAAAAAAAAAAAAAAAAAATTGTATGACACATCTTGCGTCACCAAACCTTCTCTCGGAACCCCTGGTTCGCCGAGACTCAATATTTTGGGCTGAAACTTAACGGAGACGAATATTGCATGGAACTCTGGTCTCGTTTCTTTTATTCACGCAGTTCTCTCTCTCGCTTTTTTTTTTAAAGCACGCAGTGTAAATAATAGCACAATCAAAGACTGAAAAGTATTTAACGTAACACATCTGTGTGAGTAAATAAATACCCGTCATCATTCATCGTTTACCATTCGCTTCAATCATCCGTTAATATAAACTAACGAATCTGAACCTTGCAAGGAATGTGGTATCGTAGTCAATAAAAGCGGAAGCGATAAGGAATAACGAGTGCGAGTGTACTGCCAAATGAAGTCTTTTGTATGAGATGCAAATAGATTACATAATGCAATGACCCCTGTGGCAGAAAATTATTATGCTTTCTGCGATGTACATTATTAAAGCATAATCTTTCTGCAAGACTAATTCCCAAAGACAAAGTTGAGAAAAAGCCAAACTGCAAAAAATGGAAGAAAATCATTCCTTTTGTTCCCTGAATATTTCAAAATTTGTACCCCCCCCCGTCATTTTGGCGGAATGTATAGGGGTTTAGGGAGGGAGGGAGGGGATTAAAAAGTAAAAGTAAAGTAACACGGGCACAAGGAAATAACAAGGTAGAAAATTAAAAAATATAATGCTAGGATGGGATAAAGATCCCTTTTTTCGGGAGGTTGGGGATGATTTTAAATAATTGACTATTTATCATTTCTGCAAAGTAAGTGATAAGAAAAACTTTATAATTTTGAATATATTTGATAATTTTAAATAAATTCGGAGAGAAGAATTCGTGTAATTGACCTTTATTTACAAATACGTCGAAGTAAAATTCGACTGGAAAAAGATAGTTTTAAAGATTTTAATCTGTGCACTGGCGGGGGGTAAGAAATTTCAATTGAGTGTGAGAGAATTTAGTTAGTAGATATATTTGTTACCAATAAATAAATATTTACAGAAGAATAACGACTCAAAGAAGGGTGAAAAACGTGTTTATCACGTGATCAAAATCGCTTATAACTTAATAGGTAATTTATTGATAACAAAATGAAAAGCACAGTTCGATTCCAAATCGCTTCCATAGTCAGGCCTTTCAATTTTATAGCTTTCATTTAAAAAATGAATTTGTAAATGTGTCAATGTTTTGCACTTGTTGAGCAGCCTTAACGTCCGTGTGTACCCTCAATCGGTCGTATGACATAAGTCTAAAAGAACTACTACTGATTTTGCAAAACTCGCAGAATGAATTGCGTAAGACGACTATATTAAATAGCAAATGTTTGACACAAAACAAGTTGGAAATTCCTCGTCAAACGTAGCAAATGAAGTGCGTTCGTACTATTACAAAGTTTTAAAAATATTCAAATTTTGGTATAATCTTATGCAGAGTACATCGGGTACTTTCTAGTGGCCGAAATCTTTTGTTTGTCCCTGTAAATACTATCTGCTTTCAATTATACAGGAAGTAATTTGTAGTAAACCTCGGCAGCGTATATCAGTTTCATTAAAATGTGAAAGTTTTATAGTATTAAAACGCGCTCCAAATAGTGTTTACCCCTATACCATTATGTAATGGAACACTTTTGTGGAGGCCCTGGAGATTAATAATAACCACAGATTGTACAGAATGTGTATTTTAGTATATACTTCATAGATGCATATCAATTCTATTGTTTTGGAAAGAGTATAACATTATTAAAAATTCACTTGAAGCTATTTTTTCCCCATTGACTGTAATGTAATGGAATGCTTTTGATTGTCTCTGTAATTAAACTAAGATTAATCCGATTTTCATAAAATTTGAAATAACTCAACAAAATTATGCAACAATTAAATAATTTAAAATTCAAGCTATTCAGCTGGATAGTTTTTGCTCTGTAATATGCAGGCGGACGGATTGTAGGTGCTACGTATTTACATAATTACGAACGCACCTAAAAATGGCATCCCCCCCCCCCCCCCCACACACACACGTGCAAAAGTAAGAGGCTGGTTTTGGAAAAACATTTTACACTTACCGATTACATTGTTTGTTAAATAAAATTTTATGCTATTAGAGAATGTTAGGAAAGAAAAGTCATTTTAAAGATTGTCATTGACACCTTGACTGCAAATTGAAAAAACTCTTAAAATACCGGGTGTCACAAAAATGACTGATAGATTTTAAAATTCAATAACTCGTAAACGGTGACAGCTATTAAAAATTTTTTTGCAGGAGGGTTATGTATAATGTCAGTTTTTTTTACCGTAATTTTTTTATTTTAGTTCGAATTTCAAACAATAGATGGCGCTGACGGCGATTGAAGGCCATGTGATCAGTGCTGAGTGAAGCATCAACCTGGCCTCCAATCACCGTCAGCGCCACCTATTGTTTGAAATTCGAACTAAAATAAAAAATTACGGTTAAAAAAAAACTCCTGACATTATACATAACCCTCCTGTAAAAATTTTTTAAATAGCTGTCACCGTTTGCAAGTTACTGAATTTTAAAATCCATCAGTCATTTTTGGGACACCCGGTAAATAGCTTTAGTCTCCAGGGCTGTCGACAGGAACAGTCAACATGTTAAGAAACAAGCAAATAATCTTGCGCATCTTTCCTTATTCAGCAGATTGTGTTTATCTAATGTGCGGAATCGTGTCGTAATCACTGTTTTCTCTTTCTGGCTCGCACGTTGAGACTTATTACTTTCTGCATCTGATTTCTGATCGAAGCATGAGCCCAACTGTCACTGCCCCTCCCCGACTCTGGGGCCTCCAAATTATGAGTGCAATTTTCTTAAAGCTGGGGGACATTTTAAATTTGTTTTGACTTTATACTCATTGTGATAAATGTTTTGTATCTTTGAATAGGATTGGTTTTAACTCGCTGGTCAGCCGTACTGTTAATAGTACATGTCTTTTTACTCTGTGTTTTACTGCCATAACATTAACTTTTGTGACTCTCTATGTATAGTAATAATAGTGTATGTCTAGGCACTTCATTTTATTTATGTTTTGACTTTTAATAATAAAAATATTTTTCTTAATTCTCTTTATGCATCGTTGGCAATTCTTATTTTAAACATCTATTACCCTCTTAAAATTAAATATGGGTTACTTTTCTGAAGGAATCACGTATGATAAAACGTCAAATACAGGGTGTTTCGCTATCAGACCGACAAACTGAAGGGGTGATAGTAGACATGAAGACAAACATTATTAAATAGGAAATCATAAGGCGCAAACGTCTTCCGTAGGAGCTAGGGGCCATTAAAGTTTAAGGTCCAAAACTTCAAACGATTATAAAAAATGGAAAAAAGGGTGGATTAGTTTGCGGTTTTCTCTAAAATCATTCTCTACATCACGATTTGCTTGTAAAAAAATTTTAAAGTTTAAGTAAAAAAATTGTCGATAGAGGGCGCTTTAGACAGAGTAACAAACAACTACTTTTTACCCTTATTTTGTGCACGGGGTTGAAATTATTCTAAAGTTTAGACTTTAACTTAAATTTTAAACCCAAAATCGGAAACATTGTTATCGGGTAACTAGCGAAAATTGAACCGTGAACAGAGGAGGAGATTTTGAACGCTCATAAACATTCGACAAACTAATCGATTTTGTTGCAGTTTGCGTGCAGGCCATTCCCTTGGTAATTAATTTATTCAAAATGACTTACATCTCTTGTGTCTCCATTTTTTATAGAGGGCGCTTCCGACACATCTCCGACATTTCAATGGCATTACTCCTGGGTTTTTTACTGCCAAACCAGCATACTTTCAGGAAGTGTCAGGGATGCAAAGCGACTCGGAATCACATAGGAATGTAACGTTGAAAATGTCTTTTTAGCGAGTTGTGGTTAAAAGAAGCAGAGAAAAAAGCAACAGAAACAGTTAGTGAAACAGCTACACGTTAATGTGACAGAAAACAATTTAGTTAAGGGTTTTACTACAAAAAGGTGTCCGAAATTACGACAAGAAGTAATCGGGCATGCTTGACAGCGACGTCGCATGCAATTCCACACGCTTTGAAAGATTCCTGGCATCTCGGATAGCTTTCTGGCAGCTACAGAAATTCGAGCTGAGAGGTCTTCCACTGACGGTACGGGAGTCTCATACATTCAACTTTTCCTTTGACCCCAGCAGTAGAAGTCCCTATAGATTCAGACTGAGCCAGGTGTAGGCAGTGGCGGATCCAAGGGGGGGGTCATGGGGGTCATGACCCCCCCCTGGAGCTCTTCAAAGAGGGATGTACAGTGTAAGTAAAAAGTGCTAAAACAGGAACGCAAAATTTTTTGGGTGTGATCGACGAAATTTGCAAATTTTCCATGAATGGTCTGCGAAATTTGCGATTTTTCTTCACTTGATTAGCAAAATTCACGATTTTTTCGAAATCGATCGGTGAAATTCGCGATTTTTGCGAAGCCGATCCACGAAATTCACAATTTTTCCATGCCTAATCGACGAAATTCACGATTTTTTGGGTGTGATCGACGAAATTTGAAATTTTTCCACGAATGATCTGCGAAATTTGCGATTTTTCTTCACTTGATTGACAAAATTCACGATTTCCATACCTAATCGACGAAATTCACGATTTTTTGGGTGTGATCGACGAAATTTGAAATTTTTCCACGAATGATCTGCGAAATTTGCGATTTTTCTTCACTTGATTGACAAAATTCACGATTTTTCCGTGCCCAATCCACGAAACTAGCATATTTTTCCGTTCTTGTTCGATGAAATTTCTTCAACCGCTCAAAGATTTTTTTAATTTTTCTGCGCATCATCGACAAAATTAGCGATTTTTTCGTCCCGAATCGACAAAGTTCGCGAGTTTTTTTGTACTCGATCGGCCGAATCCGTGCTTTTTACGTAGCTGATCTACCATATTCGCGATAATTTCTTTCCCGATCGATGGAATTGTCAATTTTTGTTCGCCATATCAATGTAATTCTCGATTTTTTTCATTCCCGATCGACTGTATTTGCGCTTTTTACGAAACTGATCGACCATATTTGCGACTTTTTCGTTCCCGATCGACAAAATTCGCAATTTTTCCGTGCCCTACCAAAAGCGATTTTATTGTTCCTGATCGAATAAATTCGGGCTATTTACGAAAGCCATCGACCATATTCGACCATCGGGATTTTTCCGTGCCCAATCGACGAGATTCGCGCCTTTATCCGTTCTTGGTCCCTGAAATACCGCACCGAACAATAAAATTCGCGATTCTTAACTGATTGATAAAATCTGCATTTTTTCCCCCGCCGTAAATTGATGAAATCTGTAATTTTTTTTTCTCGCGATAAACTGATAAAACTCACTATTGTTCTGCAGCCGCTCAAAAAAAATTTCGATTTTTCAGCGCATCATCGACAAAATCTTCGATTTTTCCTTGCCCTATCAACGGAATTAGCGATTTTTTTGTACCGATTCGACAAAATTCGCGAGTTTTTCGTACCCAATCGCCCGTATCTCTCTTTTTACGAAAACAATCGACTATATTCGTGATAATTTCTTTCCCGATTCACGAAGTCGGCAACTTTTGCGTTCCATATCAACTCGAAATTCGCGATTTTTTATTCCCAATCAACAAATTTTGCAATTTTTCCGTTCCCGATCGAATAAATTCGCGCTTTTTACGAAGCCGATCGAAAAAATTGGGATTTTTTCGTGCCTTATTAAAGAAATTTGCGATTTTTTCGTTCCAGATCGACAAAATTCGCGATTTTTCTGAGACATACAGAAAAAATTCGAGATTTTTCCAAGGCCGATAGACAAAACTCGCGATTTTCCAATGTACAGTTGACGATATTCGATTTTTTCGCGCTCGGTCAGCGAAATTCGCGTTTTTTTCGTGCGGTAAACAGACAAAACAGGCGACTTTTCTGCAACCTATGAACAAAATTTGCAATTTTTTCAAGTATTATAAAAAATTTAGACTTTTTTTCCCTTGCCCGATGAACGAAATCTGAGATTTTTCGCGTCCGATCGACAAAATTCGTGATTTTTCCGTGCATAATCGACAAAATTCGCGATTTTTTCATGCCCGAGCGGCGAAATTTGCTATTTTTTATCGTAATTCCATTTTCACAAGATTTACTGTATTTTAAAATTGCTTCATTAAATCATCATTCAAAAGCTGTGACCCCCCCCTGGAGGTTGGGCTGGATCCGCCCTTGGGTGTAGGGGGGGGGGGGGCTACCAAATGGTTTTGAGCTCAACTAGCCCCACCCAGCATGGTTATTTAAAAAAATACATAACAATTACACAGTAATAAAATAAAGGTAGGTAACAAAAAGAAATTGATATAATGAAGTAGGTGCAAAGACCTGGCAGGCCAACGAACCGGGCCACCATTACCTATCCACCGCTGTCCATATGTTACGTTGAGGTGTCTGCGAACATTGATGGTAAAATGTGGAGGAACCCCATCATGCTATAGAGTGGCACAGCGAAAGATGAATATGTGCTTTTACCAGAAGTTCTGACAGAACGTGTTGTAGAAATATAAAGTTGATTTTTTCTCTGCTTCTTTTAACCCTAACTCGTAAAAAAAGCATTTTCGACGTTACATTATAATGATTCTGAGTCGTCTTTGCATCCCTAACACTTCCTGGAAGTATGTTGGTCTGGTAGTAAAACATACAGGAGTAATGTCATTGACATTTCGGAGATGTGTCGGAAGCGCCCTCTATCAAAAAATGGAGACACCAATGCTGTACATCATTTTGAATAAAATAATTACCAAGTGTACCGTCAGTGGAAGACCTCTCAGCTCGAATTTCTGTAGCTGCCAGAAAGCTATCCGAGATGCCAGGAATCTTTCAAAGCGTGTGGAATTGCATGCGACGTCGCTGTCAAGCATGCCCGATTACTTCTTGTTGTAATTTCGGACACCTTTTTGTAGTAAAACCCTTAACTAAATTGTTTTCTGTCACATTAACGTGTAGCTGTTTCACTAACTGTTTCTGTTGCTTTTTTCTCTGCTTCTTTTAACCACAACTCGCTAAAAAGACATTTTCAACGTTACATTCCTATGTGATTCCGAGTCGCTTTGCATCCCTAACACTTCCTGAAAGTATGCTGGTTTGGCAGTAAAAAACCCAGGAGTAATGCCATTGAAATGTCGGAGATGTGTCGGAAGCGCCCTCTATAAAAAATGGACGCACAAGAGATGTAAGTCATTTTGAATAAATTAATTACCAAGGGAATGGCCTGCACGCAAACTGCAACAAAATCTATTAGTTTGTCGAATGTTTATGAGCGTTCAAAATCTCCTCCTCTGTTCACGGTTCAATTTTCGCTAGTTACCCGATAACAATGTTTCCGATTTTGGGTTTAAAATTTAAGTTAAAGTCTAAACTTTAGAATAATTTCAACCCCGTGCACAAAATAAGGGTAAAAAGTAGTTGTTTGTTACTCTAATGTCTAAAGCGCCCTCTATCGACAATTTTTTTACTTAAACTTTAAAATTTTTTTACAAGCAAATCGTGATGTAGAGAATGATTTTAGAGAAAACCGCAAACGAATCCACCCTTTTTTTCCGTTTTTTATAATCGTTTGAAGTTTTGGACCTTAAACTTTAATGGCCCCTAGCTCCTACGGAAGACGTTTGCGCCCCATGGTTATTTATTTAATATTTGTCTCCATGTCTACTATCACCCCTCACAGTTTGTCGGTCTGGTAGCGAAACACCCTGTATATTAGAAAGTTGTTACATCTGTTAAATTTTGTTGTAATTCGATATTTTCCAAGCGTCTCCAAAAACTTTTAGTCTATTTTTATATGAAAAGTGATTGAATACTACACAAAAGAATTATGTTTGTTATATCTCAGCCAATGACAAATTCGTTAAACTTCCGTTTTTTGATACGAGCAATTTAAGAAAATACTGTCAAAGTTAGCGTTTTGAAAAGAATTTCCGGAAGCGACAGCATGGAAAGGGAGAAAAATCTGCAACCATTTGACAAGAATCTTTTATATCTGAACAAGATTATACAAGTATCTTATTTACCAAACATGAAAATGCTATTAGATTAGACAATTTTTGAACATAACCTTTAAAATTTTTTTACAAGCATATCGTGATGTAGAGAATGATTTTAGAGAACCGCAAACGAATCCACCCTTTTTTTCCGTTTTTTATAATCGTTTGAAGTTTTGGACCTTAAACTTTAATGGCCCCTAGCTCCTACGGAAGACGTTTGCGCCCCATGGTTATTTATTTAATAATGTTTGTCTCCATGTCTACTATCACCCCTCACAGTTTGTCGGTCTGTTAGCGAAACACCGTGTATATTAGAAAGTTGTTACATCTGTTAAATTTTGTTGTAATTCGATATTTTCCAAGCGTCTCCAAAAACTTTTAGTCTATTTTTATATGAAAAGTGATTGAATACTACACAAAAGAATTATGTTTGTTATATTTCAGCCAATGACAAATTCGTTAAACTTCCGTTTTTTGATACGAGCAATTTAAGAAAATACTGTCAAAGTTAGCGTTTTGAAAAGAATTTCCGGAAGCGACAGCATGGAAAGGGAGAAAAATCTGCAACCATTTGACAAGAATCTTTTATATCTGAACAAGATTATACAAGTATCTTATTTACCAAACATGAAAATGCTATTAGATTCCAAATCCTTTCAATAATTAGGCTTGTCAAATTTATACTTTTACAGATAAAAATTAGTCAGTCAGAAAATGTGTCAAACTTTCGCGTTGTTGAGAAGTGAATTTAAGAGCTACCAAGAAGTATATATTCAAAAATTACGTTAGCATAAGTTCTTTATCAGTATTAATAATTTTCAAATCATGTTGTCTGATATTACGCATATTGAGAACAATTAAGTCGAGTTCCGGACCGGCTGGACTATATGTAGAAAAATAATGCAAGCCTGATTTCGGCCTGGTTCAAGTTTTCAAAAAAAAAAAAAAAAAAAATGGCCCGAATTGCTCACAATGTAGTAACTGTCCGGTCCGGTACCGATCTCCACACTGTAAAAGTTACATTTCTGTATTGATCTTGTCAAACTAGTATCGGCTCGTGATGCACATTTATACTTGTTCTCGTTAAAGCCACATATTCATTGAATATAGTTCATATTTTATCGTTTCTGTTTAAATCTTTATAACGGACCTGTAGGCCCACTAAATTTCTTTATCGTCCCTTATGGCCCGTTCAATTTTTTTTGCCGCTCCTATTTCCTATTGGGTAATTTTTCCTTTCCCATTCCTGAATGAAACACACACAAATTCATCTCAATGCCTTAACATTCGCAGATATATTAAAATCCAAAATTCGTGAATTAACCATTCATCCATGCTTCTGAGCGACGAGTTTTTGAGTCATTTTGAATGCACGATTATGATCATCCACAAATTATACGCTATTAAAAAGTCGATTTTCGACAGTTCCTCTCCTTTGAACATAGAGATATATATTTTACATTAAACCTGCTTTCAAAATATG
Source organism: Maratus speculifer (assembly GCA_964019185.1). Classification (NCBI taxonomy): domain Eukaryota; kingdom Metazoa; phylum Arthropoda; class Arachnida; order Araneae; family Salticidae; genus Maratus; species Maratus speculifer. Next base: position 332,122,815 of record OZ025293.1, on the reverse strand, counting down.
CTGGTGATCTGCACTAGTTGTCTGCTCGTGTTAAAATATCTAGGTCCGATCCCGAACCGGCTCTGGGGGGGGGGGGGGGGATTTGGCCCTCCTTGGAAAAAAGTTAAAATCATAGCTCGGTTCAGCCTGTCTGAATTTTTGTATAGTTTTATGCATAGTTCTGATTCCCTTTTTTCTTTTTCATTTTTATAAGTTTCATTTTTAAAAAAGCGCCAAAAGCTGTAATGCAGCAATACATTTGCTTCATAAAGAAACCTCTATATGAAAATGTTTCACTTATCCTTTAATATAGTTAATCCATATTCTATGTGTTGGAGACTTTGAAAAATGCTATACAGTAAAATCTTTTAAGAATTAATCGCATAGGAAAGAAAAAAAAAGCGTTATAAACAAGTTTCTGTCTTAGAAAGTGTAAATGTACTCTTTTCCCCTCGGATATTATTATATTTATTTTGCATGGATAAACACAGTTTCCCGTAAGACAGGATTCTGTCATACGCTAATTCTTATTCACTGGTTTTACTGTATTTTAAGTTTCTTTTTTGGCCTTTAAATCAATCTACTGTCCTTAAAAAAATGAATTTTAAAGTTTTATTAAAATAATGGCAATTTAAAAATACATGCATTTTTCGCAAAATTTTTTGGGCCGAGCCAAATTTTACCTATTTTCGCACGGATTAGTTCAGTCTGAGACGATGATTTTAATATGGGTTGTGTCGAAACCAGGACAGAATATTTCGCTCCATGGTGTAGACCTAGGAAAAAGAAAACTTGTCTCGCTTCTTTATATAAAAGTATTTTAGACCCGGCCTGGTCGAGTCTTCAGAAAAAAAAGTAACATCCCGGGCTTGGCCCCAGAATACAGACTTTTTAAACGGCCTGATAAAAAGGTCTGAAGTTGTGAGGACTAAAATTATGAAAAAACTTTTAATCAGCATGTTTAAAAAAAAAAAAAAGCACTGTTTTAAACAACTGATGGACATTCAAAATAATACAGACAGGAAGTGGAAACGGGCTACAATAAAACTGAATCGAAAGTTTGAGCTACGTAAAGTTTAGTAATTTTTTCACGAGCATTTTTTTTTTTTTTTATAAAGCATTTAAACATTTCATTAGCTGCCAATCTTTAAAACTTTAAATGCGGGTGTCTTTTTGCATGTTTTATTTTCCTCCACCATTTCTTGTTTTTAAATTGTTATAAGTCAAGAATCGTTTTTTTATTTTTAAGTGCATATGTAGAATGTCTTTTTTGATTATTTTACATTGATTTTGTCTTAGCAAATTTGAAAAAAAAAAAAATTACTTTTGAAAATGATTTTTTTTAAAATATTTTAAATATTTTTAAAATTAATATTTAAAAAATAAATCCTGAAACAAAACTATTTTTCTCTTTAATTAAATGGAAATAATTTAAATCTCATGAAAAATGTTAGTTATATCTATTTTAAATTACTTCACTTTAAAAAAATATTAATAATTTGAAAGTTTTATAAACTTTATACGAAATTGTAAGATGTCATTTTGTTTTCAAATCATATGGTTAACTATCGCAAAAAAAAGAAAAATCAAAATTTAAACTCAATAGGTATATTTTTTACACGTTTCCCAGAACTCTTAGACTAGCGTTGTTTCTTTAATTGCACGCATTTCAATTTGTATCTAATCCCTTAAAATCTTATTAATTTTCTAAAGGGCCATAACTCTGCGAGTTTTGCGGATATTAAGATGCAATTTTTTGTGCTTAATTCAGGACTTGGATAAGGAAAGTTTTCTTAATTGGGATTTTTACCATACGGGTTCTGGGTAGTATGGATCTAAAGGGAACATTTAAGGAAATAGCCTAGTGTTTCGATATTTAGAAATCGCAATATTTTCTAAGCGTTTCCCAACCCCGGGGTGTAAGAAAATAATATCGGTAATGTCGGAAATAACAAAAATGGTCACTAAAATGCTGGAACTTTCAATGTATTTTGTATCGATTTCGAAAATATTTGCGATAAGAAGATAACTAATGAAAAACAGTATGTTTTCGTTATGTAGTTGAGATAAAGGGGGGGGGGGGTAAAATTGGGTTATTCCAAAATAAAAATCCTTAAGAAAAGGGGTACTTGAAAGAAAGTTTTCAGAAGCGCGGTTCTAGGCATTTAAAATTTTTAAAATTTCTTGCGACATTAGAAGTAGTACTTTCCGAATGGTGGCCGGGCCTTTGACTAGATTACATCTGGATTGTTTATTCGTTGCGATTGTATTTATGCGCTGTCTTTCATAGTTTTTGTCAAGCATTCGTTCATATATACGCTGTTTAAGGCTCCTGTCCTCGCTCGAAGAAACGCTCGCGAACTAATGCTATTCCTATGGGGAAGCATTTTTCTAATAACTCTTTCGCATTTTGACATTTTTAAATAATTTTTTTTTGCATTGGATAGCTGAGGTGCATGGCGACAACGCACCTTTTTTACTTTTTCGATTTTGGTTGCAGATATATTTTTTTAAAAAGCACTTTGTTTCGAAACCGGTTTTGAAAGTGAAACTAACTTTGTAAAAAAATATCTGCATTCAAAATCGAAAAAGTAAAAAAAAAAAAAAAATGCGCTGTCGGCATGCACCTCAGCTATAAAATGCAAAAAAAAAAAAAAAATTCAAAAATGTCAAAATGCGAATGAGTTATTAGAAAAATGCTTCCCCACAGGAATAGCATTAGCTCGCGAGCGTTTCCTCGGCCAGGGACAGGGGCCTTAACCCGGCTGCCCAGGCCATAATGTTGCACATTTTAGCAGTACAACGCTTTTTTTAAATATGAAACAGTTTTCTGATGGAAAAAAAACTAATTTTAGTGTATTTCCATCCGATACATTTTATAAAATGCTCCGAATAGTTAATACGGGATTTGAAAACGACCAGGCGGGTAATTCTCTTCATCGCTCACGGATAAACGTCTGTTATTTCTATTCAATTTCACTGAAGTAGATCGAATCCCTTGCAGTATTATTTGTGTAATAATCCGTTGGGTTAAAAATAAATTCGTTGGTTTTTGAAGCGTTATCTTTTTTTTTTAATCGCATTTTTAGGAAAAGCTGTTGTTCCATTTAGTATTTGCAAATATTTTTTGTTGGCAAAAAATAGTTTATTTTCGACTAGGAACTTAAAAGTTTTTGTTTGCCATAAGTTTTGAGGGAGGAAATATGTATCTTGGTAGGAAAAAAAGGCCAAGTGTCCATTTTTAGCATTTCGAAGAAAGTGATTTTTTAAAAAATATTTGAATTATCACTGAAAAAAAATCACTAAAGTAAAGGACATTTGCATTTTTCCCCCTGTTTACAAGAATGTAGTGTAGAATATGCTATGATATACACAATGTATTTTCTGGATTTTTTAAAGCATATGCTCGCTGTATATACCTTTTGCCTAAAGCCTATTTGATTTTAACGGGGGATCTACCAACACCCCCTATAGTCATGTTGGGGGGGTGTTGGATCTACCCAAACCGCGGCTCAGTTTGATATTTTTTCTTTTTCCTCGTTGCAGGTCGCGGGTTCAGTTTGGGTTAATTTTAATTGTTTCGGGATTGGTAACCGTATTCGTAATTGTACTCAGATTGTTGAAAAAGTCTGCAATATTTTCAGATGAAAAAAAAAAAATATATATATTTGATTATTAATTAGTGTATATATCAGGGTTACCGGCTTTTAGCAAGGAAAAAAAGCCGGGTTTTATTTTTAAAAGATGATTTACAAATATTTTATATTAAATTTGGATTAATTTATTTTTAATACTCTTATAAATACTTTCTACTAAAAAATATAAATTCTTACTAAAATTTATCAAATAAGTTTTTATAACTGCTAGAATGCATTTGTGAAGGCATTATGTCTGAAAAAAAAAATTATAAATATTCAGAAGAATACATTAAATTCTTTGTTGTATAGCTCTACATATACCACACATTTTAAAGATTATATGAAACAATAAGAAAATATTACACATCAATATAAAAATTTTCTTATATGCTATTTATTTTTGAAATTGATTAAAACTAAATAGCTTATGTGTATATCATAATTCAAATTATCTTATATAATACTTGAAAACACCCAGTGGTAAGTAATCTACATTCTGATAAATTATAAAAAATGATGATGTAACACGTTTTTACTCTATTAAACAGTTAACTTATTCCAGATAGTCCATACGGACAGATTAAAATCCTACATTGAACCATGTTGAAAATAAAATTAGGAAGGCTATACCATTTGAGAATATTTTAATAATGTGAATGCATAAAATAAAGAGAACAATTAAAAAAGGAATGCTTAAATAAAACTTGTTGAATAAAATTTTCGAAAAGCGTATTGCTATTTAAAAGAGCATGCATAAATTATTCTTAATACTATTATATTAGACAGAATTTATTTTCTGTTTTTTTTTTCTCCTCCTCCCTGGTATTGCTTTAAATTCTCCTCAGTAGAAAGTTTTTCATCGAAGCATGCATTCCGAAAGTTTGTAGGCTGTTTTTACTCTCTTATTTTTCCCCCACACTTTTCCAGTGAAATGCACGTGTTGTAGTTTTAAAAGGTTTATTTGCACCCTAATGTTATTAAGGGAGAGAAAACAGAAATCCTCCTCAAAGTTTTATAATTTTCAAGCGTAAGTCGGTAGTTCAGTGGCAGTTTAATTGCAATAAAAGATATCAAACTTATATTATATAAATCATTGTCGGGTAGGAATTAAGAGTTTTTGTTTGCATTTACCATGTGTTGAAGCGAAGAATAAGTAAATTTTTTTTTCTTTTTATAAACAAAGTGTTAAAGCACAGGAAAGCCATATTTTAACCCTGCTGTGTTCTGCTTAGTCTATAAGACCCGAAATGAAATTCAAATTTAATTGCTCTTAACTGTTTTGCTCAGAATTTGACAAGTTTTGTTATATAACAAATATTTTAAACAAAAGAATATTTTTTTTATAAAATTATGAGCTATTAAATTTCATTTCGGATCATATACTTGTATAACAATAAAGTTAACATTCTATGAACATTTCAAATCGTATAAAATTAATCATTTTTGTAGAAGTTACATACGTGCATTCATGCAACTATACATATTTT